>LPNX010546652.1:442987-510429 GCA_001517045.1 Pseudotsuga menziesii | reverse complement strand
AAAAAATACAACTACAGCTCATAATACCAAGAACTTAGAAGAAAATATTATTCCACAATGTAGCAATTAACAATCTATATATAGTTGAATGTGAGAGATCATAACGACAATGTAAGTACAGGAAGATTAGGCTGAGTTTGATTAGTATCTGTGTGTGTGAGGTGCGAGAGATTTGGAAATGGAGTCTGGAACGAACCGGCCAAAAAATAACGCGGGAACCCAGGGGAGAACCAGCCACAAAATAATGTGGGAACCCAGGGGAACATGGAGATATTGTTGCTGGCAGTAGGAGGAGGAATAATTGTGTTAGTGGGGTTGGTAGTTCTCATATGATGGCTGGCTCTGAAACACCATAAGCCCAAGTACTACTTAGATCATGTCTCTGTCTCTCAATTCAAAATCACCCATGATGGGTTTGTCAATTCCAAGGTTCTCTTCAACATTACAACGAGGAATCCGAACAAGAAAGTGGTCATTTACTATGACCAAATCGATGCATTTCTTTTGTATGATGGTCAAGAGATCGCATGGGCTTCGATTTCGCCATTCTTTTAGGGCCATAATAACACCACCTTCCTGCACACTCCTCTCAGTGGATACTAGAATTCTCTCCAACCAGATAATTCCACTGATCTCAAGCTGGAGCGTTCCTCTGGTAAGATCAATATGGTTTTCAGATTATACACCAGGATTCGATTCAAGGTGGGCAGATGGAAATGTCAACTCAATTTTTCAACCCTTCTCATATTATCTCTAGCCTTTTAAAATATCTTAAATCTCATATAATATAAGATCCTTGGAAACAACTGCATATGCCATTGATGACAAAGCCCCCACGTACCTGATCATGGTTCATCAAGGTTTCAATAGAAGCCGTTTTTTCTTCACCAATCTCATAAGATCTTATAGCGAATTTTTTCTTGAAAATCATATTATCTTCCATGAATCTGCCCAACCTGAAAACATCACCAAACATGTCTATTTTCCTTGGCTTCCAATCAAAATTGGTCCACTGCTTCTCGGCCTGGGAGTTTATTAATCCTTCTCTTTGCAGTTCTTTTTTCCTCACTTGCTTCCTTAATGCCAACATTATGCTTCATGCTATCCACTACTGTTCCATTCACCTTGGTGCCATTGGATGGAGGAAGCTCTTGATTCGGCGTGGTAGAGAGCTGTGGCCACCAGACCACCAGAGAAAGGTTCAGTAGTGCGCTTATTCTATCTGGTGACAAAGTTGGGCAGATTTTCCTTCAGAGATCTATCCTCCATCGACAATTTCCCTATCTCAACATAGATATAGGAACTGATCAGTTTACATAAACATTCTGCACTCCATCGACAATTTCCCTATCTCAACATAGATATAGCAACTGATCAGTTTACATAAACATTCTGCACCACTATTAGTCTCCCTTATTCGCGATTATGTTTGCCACAAAGATTAACAATTAATAGTGGTATTGTTGAAATCATAACATAGGTGGAGCTTATTAAGAAGGGAGAGAACGTTGGTTCTTCTGAGAAGGCAACTTTGCTGGAGAAACTTGGCATTCGCCCATTTCCCTGTGTGTTGGATCGTGCAGGGCATGAGCTTTGTTACCCATTTAGATAAGTTTTGATTCTTCCAAGATGTTTTTTGATAATTTCCATTGACTTGGAGTCCTTTGTATGCAATGGGTTTTGGTTTTACATCAACACGCTCAGGAGAGCTCACTGGCATTGTGGGATTCCCCGATGAAGCAGAAGATGAGATCTTGTTTTGTGTATTGCACTATCAACTTGAAGAGAACATTAACATTGTTGCAGTGGCGGCCACCATATTGAACCCTTCACGAAGTAATATGTCAAACCTCTATCATTCACATTAACATGGTTGATAAATCATAAAACAATATAAAAATAAAATGTCAACCCTCTCTCGATCAAAAAGCTTTTAAATGATTACAAATCTCCACCTTTTATGAATAGGAGGTGAAAAATAATATTAAATTTGTCCACTAAATATTGAAGCATTAAAATTTAATGTTCTAATCTATTCAATAATACTTTTAAAAAGTTAAAAAATAAAAATACAAAAATCATGATTATAAAATCTAAGAAAGACACCTATGCAAATTTGATTTACGATAATATAAATCTAGAGGAAGTGACTTCTTACAAGTATCTCAGAATTGATATTCATCACAAGCTCAATTGGAACTATAGCATTGAGAAAATGATTAATGGAGGGTGGGAAGCTTATTTTGGTCTTGAAAATAACTGTAATCAACCAATATGGTCATGTGGGATAGAAATAAGTTCCTCTTTGAAACTCTTGTCATCCCTGTTATGAAGTATGGGGGTGCAACATTTCTAGAGAATCTTGGAGGAAAATTGAGCAAATCTAGAAGCGGTTTATAACGTATAACCTCAAAATTAAAAGCAATACGACTTATCCTATTATCCTTATAGAAGTCCATCTTTCCCCCATTGACAGTATGGTTGTGACTAGGTACCTGATGTACAAGCATAAGATAAATAACATGAGAAACGAGAGACTCCCTAAAATTGCTTTAAACTCAAGTCAAAACCAACTACGGCTCAAGGGATGTTGGTGTAAAATACTATGGCTTGGTTAAACCATTTGGGCATTGATGAAAACGACATTTTGTAGAACATTGATGATGTGCAAAATATTAATTACTGAACTAAGTTTAAAGAGAAATTCTGGCGTGAGGAAAATTTACCGGTTAAGAGAAAAATAAGATACACCAACATTACCTACTTGTTATTACCCTCCACACCTTGGAAGGATCCTTTCTCACAATGAATGTATGGAGACTGTACATAGGTGGATCCTACTTATCTAGACAGTAAAATGTATAACCAAGGTGCCTGTTGTTCAGGCCTAAACCTAACAAGAGTTTCTCTGTCAAAGAGTCCTTGCTTCAATATTGATGTCCAATATCACTAATTAAATCTAGGAACGCTTCCATATCTAGATCTTCCTTCAACATAATAGTTAGAGGATTTCTTTCTCTAAATTTGAATAGTCAGAAGTGGTGAAATTGCAACGATGGAGGAGCACTTATTCTCACTTTCCTCATTTTTCCTTTTCATGTCGATGACGTGGGACACATCATGACCCTCCTTCGATAATTTTATCCCTATCGATATCAAAGCATTATACAAGGATTATATTTAGAAACCATCTAGTACCTTAGAAGTCATCACACCCCAATGGTAGGCGTTCTCACTTTCGATAATAAGTTCACATACTCGACCTACGATCAAATGATTTTATGAATGCTCAACTTTGACACTAAAGTTTGGATTGTAAAATACAAACACCTTTAAATGGTAAAACAAACAAACATGTAACTTAACAGTATTTTCCAAGTGTTTAAAAAATCGTTCATAATTGAACTTAATCTAAATATTAATATATAGTGCATTGGATGATCCGTCATGAAAGCTATAGCTACTCTCAATTTATTTAGCGATTTTGTATGCAAAAAAATTCACCTGGTATTTGCTCTGATATACTTCCAGAGCACCGATATACTTCCACAGCAGCTACATGTCCAAGAAGAATGTTATGCGCCACCGTTTACAATTCACTTGCAGTGGGATTCTACAAACTACAGCTGCCAGTGGCAAATGTTCTATTAAATGTTATCCACAGAAGGTTAGATAAATGTTATCCACTGTTTAACCGTATCACCAAATCGTCATAGTCATAGTGTAATTTTTCTAGAAAAGAACCTTGTTTATCATGCTAAAACAAATCATATTGATGTCCAATACCATTTGTGTGACATATGATTGATGACAAGAAGGTGGTGGTGTTGAAAATGTTTGAACCTTTAAATAATGTTGTAGACTCATTCGTGAAGCATGTCAATATTGAGAATCTCTTGATGTAGAAATTCTATGGGAATTGTTTCCCTAAACTTTTGACCCTATCAGTACATGGTCCTGTATTATATTTGTTATTTTAGTTGTCCAATTCCTACTAAAATGCATAGGCTGCTGTTTTGATGGCACAAATGCTTAATGAAAAACTACCCCAATAAGTATGGAATTGCAAAAATTGAGAACACAAACAAAGAGAAGAGATTCACATATGTCAATATCAATCACAGACCTGAAATTAAATGGTAATTAAAAGTTTGTTCAATAGTAATAATAGAAATAGAAAGTCTGTTCATTGGTTAACTAATAAAAATTCCCAAACAAAAGAAGAACAAAGTCTCCACATCAATATAATTTACAGACCATTTACTCACACGAGGCAAATTGAAGGCCAGAGAAGAAAGTACTAACCTGGGCGTATTCATTCCTATAACGAGCTTCTCATATTCATTGTTTATTGTTTATGTCCAATGAAGAAATCCACTCCATTTCTGCTAGAAAAGCTGCCATTTCACAGGTAAAGAATCCAATTATAAAACTAAGAAGCAGCGTCTACTATTCGTTTTATGCAGCACTCAGTCAGGGAATATCGGAACATGTTGGCAGAGTTTCTAGTTGCGTGAGTTAGCGCCATGAATTAGAAATAATGAATCTATCTATTGGCCTTAGAAACAAGGCATATAAGCTGGGGCTTACCAGGGAGGCACATACATCCACTCTAACAAGTTTATGGTTTACATCATCCGACAATATTATTTCCAACTGATATGTGCTACAAAATATGATGATCTACATAACCAAAAAGCAGTCGGGCTTACACCAAAGAGTTAAGACCAGAATAATTACTCTTAACTAAATGTACTACAAAATATAATGATGTACATAGCCAAAAAGCAGTCAGGTTTACACCAAAGAGTTAAGAACGGAATAATTTCTCTTAACTAACACCATCAAAGCAACACCACAGATAACCTAAATTAATTTCTTTAATAAAATAAGAATACAACTAGAGTTAGTGTAATCCATTGGTTTAACTTGTTCTACACAAGAAGCACACTTGCAACCATCCTTTGTGTTCTCTGAGAGCCTCGTGGAGCATGCATGAATGAATGCAAAAGAATTTGTCAAATACCCATGCAATATAGCCAGCTCCTGACATTTTAGTTTAAAAATTAAAATAACCCTAACTCTAAACATATTTTATAAGCTACGCATCACAGTAACCTTAAAGCCTCAAATTTGAACCACCAGAGACCAAAAAATACATCTAAAAGATATGGTTCCATCATTATTAGAGTTTAACTCATTCTGCACAAGAAGCACACTTGCAACCAACAATAAGGAGTTCATTGCCACATCGGCAAGAATTATGGTGCGGAGCATCGAAAAGTTGACATGACACAATATACTCGAAGAAAATAAATGGATGAAAACAAGAACATCAATATTACAGTGGCAACAAATGGAGATGATAATATATGAAAACCACCCTGGCCATCAATATCCAAGATTTATTTCTCATAGCCCTTGTGTTCTCTGAGAGCCTGGCCGAGCAATGAAAAAAATAAAAATAAAACGAACAACCATGCAAATTGCCACGCTTTCAACATGCAAGTTGCCACGCTCTTAGTATGACTGTTGTCATGCCTGCATCCATTGCAACAAATTAGTGTACCCGCATCCCAGCATCAAAGTTAAGCTGTCAATCCTCGTTTTGATAGTCCTTAATCAACTATTTCTTCATCATATTGTATACCGACCGAGGCCTGGTGTGAAAAGGAACCCGCACCTAACTAACCAATACTTGTGTCCCCTAGCTGATACTCGTCCTAGCAACCAGTAGAACGCGGTTAGGTAAAAGACTCAATAAAGATATGATAATATCTTTGTTTTAGTATATGATATGAAGGATTGGGTGGTTTATTTGAATCAAAATTCCATAATTTGGCACTAAGAAAAATAGTGAGCATCTAATGTGTATTAAAATCTATATCTACTTTTATTTGTATCAAAATTCTATAAACTGGCACTAAAAATATTAGTGAGCAGTAAATGTATATTAAAATTTAAAAATCTATATGCAAATAGCTTCACGCTGAGACATTCATAGTTTAAAGGCAAATTTTTAATGTTACCATTGGAATCAATACCACTGGACCCTATTGTCAATGGTATATAGAATGCTAGTTTCTTTGCACAGAATTGAAAATGCTGGTTTCTTTGCACAGAATTGAGAAATTCAAACCCAATTGCTGGTTTCTTTACACAGAATTGAGAAATTCAAACCCCGTCTTTCTCAGATTATATTTAAGATATAACATGAACCCATGCCAGTATAAATATTTCTGAAACCGTTTATGCCAAAATTTTAAGAGATGCCCAGACGGCTATCTCTTAACAATATATAAACGCCTATCAAAATTTTGGAAATTCAAGTTTCCCACTTGCACATGTTTTAAACAATAAGCTTTATGCTGTTGGAGGAGTGAACAGGGCACAAGGAGTATTGGACCCTCTTTAGTCAGCCGAAGTATATGATCCAGTTGCTAATTTCTGGGCGCAGATTCCTAGCATGCCATTTGCACAAGTCCATGTCTTACCGATCGCATTATTGGCAGATGTGTTGAAACCAATTGCAACAGGATTGGCTTCTGTTAGGGGAAGGATTTGTGTGCCTCAGAGCTTATATTCATGGCCTTTCTTTGTAGACGTTGGGGGTGAAATCTTTGATCCTGCTACCAACTCTTGGACTCAAATGCCGGTTGGAATGGGAGAGGGATGGCCCTCAAGGAAGGCTGGGACAAAATTGAGTGCTATAGTGAATGGAAATTTGTATGCTTTGGATCCTTCTAGCTCCTCAACTGGGTGCAAGATTAAAATGTATGATCATGAAGATGTTTGGAAAGTTGTCATGGAAAAAGTACCAATTGTGGATTTTACTGAATCGGAGTTTCCCTACTTGCTAATGGGTTTCCAGGGAAACCTTAATGTTATCACCAAGCATGTGAACGGTAATGTGGTGGTTTTATGTGCTGATGACATTAGTGACACTGCTATTGATCTTAGGCTACCCAATAGAGATATGTTCCAGTCAATACCACTGGACACCTATTGTTAATGATATATAAAATATTGGTTTCTTTGCACGGAATTGATCAATACAATATGATATGGAGGATCGGGCTAATTGATAATAGGATCACTTAATCAATACAAGATATGAGATCTATTTTCGTCTTGTATATGGAGGATCAGGCGACAAATAGGCTTTGTCATGGAAACCTGCAAACTTTAAACTTGGTATCCTTAATTATTATCAGGTATTGTTATCATTGCCAACCTATGATCAGAATCATGGTTGATAGATTTAATTTTTAGGAACTGGCCCATAATAATTTTTCCACTCAAAAGTCTGCTTAGGATTTAAACCAGATTGTTTACTCATCGTCGGAGGGTGGTACAGGAGGCACATTGTCGATTATATTTTGCTGCCCTTCCGGATGGAAAATGCCAGATCTTGGATGGGGAACCCACCATATATCTTTCACGCTTTCTTTAAATTCATTCACCTCTATTTCATTGCTTAAAGGTTGGACTTCTTTATCATAATTATCAGAGGAACCAACACATCCTTTAAAGTGCCCTCTGCAAAGAAAAAACTATTCAAAAAAAATATGAAACAACAAAAAAATCCAAGAATTTTAAAATACAGATGAGTTTAGTTACAGCTCACAATTCACAAATACCTTCATACAAAACCTTTTGCTTCATTTGCACTCGCTTTCCCACTCTTACCGGCCACCAATACCACCAAACGCTTCATTTCCTGTTATTTTCTAGGTTGGCAAATTCTTCAAACCTAATACAGGAACTTTCTCATAGCGCCAATGGTCTAGGCAACACATATTTATATCGATTTCTGGGCTCAATTCCTATCTAATGAGTTCTGTACATTCAATATTGCAAACGTTTTGGATCGTTTTAATAATGTGATTGTCCGACGCTTCTTGCCATCAATCCATTGATGGATCCTCCACATATTTATGTGATATGGTGATCTCTAGGTATTCATTGAATGTCCTAAAGAATGAATGAATATAGACTGCTAGTGATGGGAAATCTGGACGGTTCCTTGATGTGATGGGTGTATTCATAAAATTGATATAAGCACTTGCCCAACAGCTATAGGTATTTGCTAATAGCAGTTAAAACAAGTGTAGGTGTTTGCAAATCGCAAATAAAACAAGTGTTGTTCATTTGTACCTAATAAAATGATTACATCACAAATAAATTAAACTATGATCAGATGGGTTGTTTGCAACGTCAAATTATCATCTAATTTTTCCGAAAAGTCTTACCCCAGGCCTTGAAATTCAATTTTTTTCTTGTGCATGTCCATAAAAATTTAATGAAATTCAATTTTTTTTTTGTGCATGTCCATAAAAATTTAATGAAGGTTTCAAGCTTTTTGTGCCCAACACTTGACGGTTTAACCAATTTAGTAATTTGAACTTTTTATAATGCGTTACAGATACAGAGTTTGAAATGGATTTGCATTATAGGCACAAAGAATTTGAAATGGATTTGCAATTATGCATTGGTGTTTGCTATCTTTTCATTTTCAGAATTTGATACTGCTTATGTCATTCATCCTAACTTGGAAGATCGGAAGTATCTCTTGGAAGTAACTAGCTAACGGAAGAAAATTAATATGGCCAAGATTAGAACGAACTCTCATGAACTCCATAGCAAAAAATGGCGTTGGTACATGAAATTGATCTTATAGAATGGCTCAGGATGGTGAAGGAAAATAAAAATAATAATTATAGGGAAAGTATTCATTTTATAGGTGTTTTATTATTATTATGTATGAGTGTTGATAGAGACACTACCTAAATTCCACGTAAGAAAAAATAATTGTCCTAATGGATCAAGAACTCAAAAATGGTAGTGAGTTATACAATTGAAGATAATTCCATGGAAGCTAAAGAAGAAATTCCAAATGAAGGGAATATAATGAAAATTTAAAATAATATCTCAAGAAGAAAGATGAGGATTTTTCCAAGATACAAGCCCTTAATGAATCACTTAGTAAGAGGGTTCACAAATTGAAGCAAGAAAAAAGTAGCAAAGGAAAGTGGGAAATGACGAGTGGGAAGAATGGAAAAATAAGGATGAAGAAATATGTAGATTACAAACCGTTCTTGAATGAGGAAACCATATAAGAGTTATACACACTATTAATAAATTATAAGCACAAAATGTAACACTAGATATTCCCTTCCAAATCTATCCAAAATGTGTCAATTGTGTTAATTAATTCAATTATATTAATTATGTACAATTACAATGTTGAATCCATTTTAACACTCCTCAAAGAAATAAGATCTCAAATAGATCAAGGTGATTAGGTATAGTTTTAACTTCTTTCCTTTGATACTTTTGCTTGCAGATATGTAATTGGGTGTTCATGTATATTTTTAGCTTCTTTTCCAAAATATTTTTAAATGCAAATATGTAGTTGATCTATTGAATACAATAAATGTATCCTCAATAAATATGAGATAAGTAACATAGAAGAAGAGATCTTTATCTATTTGTAATAGAAAAGTATTGTATCCGTAGTTTCATAATTGAGGAAATAATTTGAACAATACACTATACATAGTTCATAAGACTCCACTTTAGATGTTGGATGTCAAGGGATGCATCAGCAATGACATGAAGCTCAACACCACCCAACAATATTTATTTTCCAAAATTGGGTAACACACAAAGGTATAAAGAGATAGGAAAAGACATAATCAATATATAACATGGTAGAGTTACTTATCCATCTAAAGGATAATGTTCTTGTTTGTGAACATCTAATACTAATATTGACAAAGAATAATGTGTTTCTAAAATAATATGGTCTTAAAGAGAGTGAGGGTTTTTTTAGCCAAAACCTTATCTTGACCAACTTTGTAAGCATTTTATGATTGTTATGTTTTTATAAGGATTTACCTATTGGCCAATGTGGAAATGTAAATGGAATTCATTTGGCTAAATGGTAGTGTGTTGTAAGGCATAATGATTTATAACTGCATAATGTATTTAGGGTAGTAAGTGTTGTACAAGGTTCATTTGATTCATTTTATATTTGAATTAAATAATATGTATGGTGATTTATTGAAAAAAAACTAACGGTTATGTTGTCAGTTTTATTTTCAGTAGTGCATGTGTGTTTGTGTTAAAATATTCACCCTGACTGACTGCAGAGAGGGTATGGCTATCACATATTGGTTTAATATGAATTGATTTGGATTTCAAAAGGTGGATTGATCACCAAGACTTGAAAAGAAAGAAAAAGACAAAGAAGTTATGGCAGATCAGTGATGGACCATTGGGTAATGGAGTCATAAACATTCTACTCATCTAAGGCATTAAAACTGCTCATCAGACAACAAGATTCATATGCTGATGGATATAATAATAGAATATGTAAAAAAGAAGAATATCTATAGAACATAGATCCTCTGTGGAGAATAAAACTTGAACATAAACAATGATGAACGAGCAAGTCACAATAGACTGCTACTTAAAAGTATGTGAATCAAAGGCAATTATTGATCCTCAATGTCTGCAATATATTCAAGCAAGACATAAACGAAAAATGGAAAACAAAGACACACCTAGCAAAAAGCAATAAAAATACTGAAACTAAAGCAAATTCAACCCGAATATTCTTATTATACTAAGATCATTCAGTCAATCTCAACTGTATCTGTTTCATAATGCATACAACTGTGAATCGAAGAGCATTCTTATACTGAATATGATGATCTGTTTCTATAGGGATCAGTTCACTTTATTTACTTATAATGATGTTTACTTTGATATCACGACGTTAACCGCAGAAGACGACGTTGTAATTAGAAGTACCAGAAGGGCAGGTGAAGGTGCTGGTGGCATCGTCCTTGGCATAGTTGTACGCCTGTGGGCACTACCCCTTGAAGAATTTCAAATAGTTGCTGGGAGAGCAGTTGTTCAGGTAGGCACATGTGCAGCAGTATTGAGGCGTATTGAAAGCAACACAAGCACTCCTGCATCCACCCGTTACTTTCAATTCTGAAGGGCAGATGGCATTTATGTTGCTGCTGCATCCTATTCTTTTGCAATTAGAGTTTGACGGAGTTACTGTGAGAGGCAGATTGAAGCCATCGACAAGAGAAATATCAAGGAAATATTGATTCTGGTACTAATTGAGGGCATATTCAAAAAGAGTTGCGGGGACACTTCCATAGCCTTGACAGTTGAGCAACCCACCGCAATCACGAGTGTTGCATTTGCCTCTCCCGCTTGCGTCGAAGGAGCAGCCGGTACGACCCCAAATTCTGGCTTGTGTTGTTCCTGGCAACGTTAAAACTCCATGTTTGGCCTTGTCCCAGCGCTTTACAGCCACCGGGGCTTGCAGCGGCCCAAACTGTGTATGGACACTGGTTCATCACTACCAATGTTGTGCCTTGGGCACCTGCAGTTCAACAACCAATATTTACATTAATATATTTGTGCAAATAACATAGCATAGCATAGTCAAGATACAGATGAAGTAAATAAATAAACTATATGGTAGCCATAGTCGATCCTCAAGAAGTGAGCACAACCTCAACCTGTTGAGATTGAGCTTACCTTGCAGATAAACAAGAATGGCTAGTAATGTTACTGCCACTGTGATCCAAATGGAACGTCCTGCAAAACTATTTTGCTTCCCCATTGCAACGGGAAAGCATCAACCAAGCCAAACAAGCTGACGAGTCGAGGACAAAAAACAAAACACTTAACGCAGAGATAGAACGTCGACTGAGATGAGGTAATTATTGATGTTAAAGATGTGAAGTATTATATATGGGCTACCCAGCGATCCATGAATGGGAACAAGAACCATCTCCAAAGATGTCAAAGACTCGTTTTATCCTTATCCTTTTCCTGAATAGGGAGCGATCGGATGCATGAGCCTTTGCATGGCCTTGCAAGTGGCAAGACAAAGTGATCGCATGCATGAGCCACCACTTTGCATGGCCTTGCATGTGGCAAGAGAAGGCCGCTGCATTACTTGTCAAGAGGTGTTAAAGGCTGTCAGATGTACATGGTGTCAACAATAGTCTGCGCGCGGTATTTTCGTGAGGGCAGGATGTCAGGAACAAAATGATCATTTTATGCTTACGCAAGCTCGCCGCCGGGTCTTGGGGCACAAATTCCCAGGCCTATGTCAACTATATAAACCAATAAGAAGTAAAATAAATTAAGATTTAAATAATTCCAAAAAAAAATTGATACAACTATAGCAAAAGTTATATGTTTTTATTGAAGTGGCTACAAATTAGTCGAAATAATCGGCCTAACTGATTCATATATATCCCCTTGTCGGAGACATAACAAATTTTAAAGATTAATTTTTTTATTTCTATATTAATGTTATATTAATTATTTTAGTCTAACCAATGTTTCTTAAAATATTTTTAAAATTGGTTATTAATATTCTTGTTATTCAATACTTATATATTATAAATATTAATGTCATTTATTGTGTTTGTATCAAATTAATATTAGAGTGTCTAGGTTGAGTCTAATGTGTTTTAATAAAGTGCTTTATACATTTTATTAAAACTAGTATGGTTATTATCATTTAATTTTTGTAATAATATTATTAATAAAATGTTATATTAAGCCTATTGTAATATTATATTATTAAAATTGTTTAAAAGTTTTTTGTGTTTATTATCATAGGTTAAAGTTTTTTTATATAATGCTATTTAGTATTAATGTTTTTAATTATCAACTAAGTTTTTTAATGATGGGTTTTTAAGTTTTTTTTAGTCTTAAGCCATCATCATGGTTGAAGTTTCTCACACATTTTTCAATTTCTATGGTTTTTCGAACTTTTCTTTTGTACACACTCACTCAAGTGAGTTTGCAAGAGAGAAGAATAAGTGTGTCAGGAAAAAGAGAGAAGAAATTGTCTTGGGTTTTACACTGCTCTGGTTGAGTTCTATACTGAGGAAGTTTTGTGGGTTTTTTTCCCTTGTGGTTTCCCGAGGAAAATCCTTGTGTTCTTTATGTTATTGTGCTTGTTGTTCTTTCAGTGATCCTATTATTGTAAATTGTTTTAAGATACCATCTAAGCAATTAAGAAAACTTAACATGGGTTACATATATTAGGTTATGGATTAGGCAAATGAGAAGATATGGGCAACTTACAAGGATATAGTAGTTAAGTATGGACCTATTTGGGAGATCATTGCTAATAGATGGATAATCAACTGTATAATCCTATATGTACAACTGGGAATTTCCTAAACCCAAGCTATCATTATAGAGCTTGGTTGGGAGAAGATCAATCTAGAGATGTCAAAGATGGATTGTCAAGTGCCAAGAATGCATGGTCCTAATGAGAGTGAGTAGCTAGAAATACCCTTGTTGATCAATGTTTTCACTAGAGCCATGGGTAACTTTGGAACAAACCTAGCAAAGAATGCAAGAGATGCGGACCAACCAAGTAAACAATTCAAAATATTTATCAATTTCAATTGTTTAATAATTAAATACTTGAACTTCTATCCAAATGCACTATCTAATTTATTGAACAAACTTTGTCTTTGCAGAGCAATGGTGGGAGTAATTTGGCAGCCAATGTCCTCAATTGCAAAAGTTTGCAATTTGAGACTTGAGTTAGACTTGTAGTGCATCCAAGTGTGAATGCAATTGGTCTATCTTTGAGCGGATTCACACGAAGAAGTGAAATCGTTTGGAACAAAAATGATTTCAAATGATATTGTCTTCATGAAATACAACTTTGACTAAGGCACAATCGGTTAAAATACAAAAGATCTTATATAGATCCCATTGTTTTGGTTGATATTGATCTAACCTCAAAATGGATAGAGGAGTCTCACTTGACATAGCTTGATCTTAATCATGATTTTGATGTAGAGGGGACGTGGATCCAATGATAGTAGGTGATGCAAGCATAGATCTAGACATGCTAGTGATGAGCTGATATAGTTGTGCTTCTACTAGTTATCACTTCTTTGGCATATGCCCTAGTGCAATGCGACGAGGCTGAGGACTTTGAGCAAGATGTCGATGTAGAGGATCTCATTTCCAGTAGTGGTGATGATTTTGATGATTAATCATGTTGATTGTAGGTCTAGCATGTTGTTTTTTGAACTTTGGAGGCCATCATAAAGCCTTGTTGATTATGTATTTTGTTTCATATATGTATTGCACCCGACGCCATTTTGATATTTTCACCATTACATGTATATACATGAGTAGAATTTGCATGTTTTGTCTCTAATGGCTCGGAATCTTCAAAATAATTTTTCTCCATTAAAACTTTACTAATTTTATTGTTCTTTTAGTAAACTAATTCAAGTCATAGCAGAGTTTGAATCAGATTCTGAGTTGAATCAGTTGGAGTCTCAGTTTTAAAATATTTTTTTGAAGTTTTAAATTAGGGTATCATATTTGTCTTCCATGTGTTCCATTCTTTAAAATACGGTTGACCTAAGAGGCTACCATGTCATCAACATTTTGGTAAAGATACACTATCTTGACACATCTTGAATTCCGCTTGCCATGGCGAAGCTATTTTTTTTAAAGTTTATCCTAGGTGAAGGCCTTGTTTTTGGTTAATAACCACATAAAGGTTGCTATTTTCTACCAAACTGCAACATTTCTAGGCCAAGAAATTTTTTATGATTCCTCCAAATTAATGAGATTATTTTATTCGAGGATTGATGGTTACTTGTCTCTACATTTTCAACATAACTCATTCATTCCTCTTAGAAATCTCCACATCCCACTACCGTGTTCATGATTAGAAGATATGTTTCTTTTCATTTAACTATCACAACCACAAGTAAAGTGGCCGATGAATGTTGATAGGCACAACCAACCACTTAGTTTTGTGAAGATAGCTGGATGTTAAATAGAGGCTAAAGTATATAATTTTATATCTATTATTCATATAGATTGTGGCTGTTAAACAAACACTAAAATATATAATTTTATATCCATTATTAGTACCAGATTGTTAGAGTTAATATAAGCACAAAACAAAAACTATTTAATAAACAAAAAAATAAAAACTGATATGAAAAAACAAAAACAAATTGTTACTGATTTCTTTAACCACCCTTTAACTAAAACTTATTTAAAACTTAATCAAGATGCATTTAAGCATAACAATATACAAAATGAATATTTGTTGTACACTTGTTACACTTAGGTTAATATTGTTGATCCACTCAACCAAGTCCAAAATATGAGATAATATCTAAATTAGAAGCAACAAGGTTGGGAAAATTAAATGAGAACAAAGGAAGGCTAATCCGGATAAAGGTGAGCTCTACTGACAACAAGTATGGCATACTTAGTAAAACCTCAAGTCTAAGAGGAATGAGAATATTCATAAACGAAGATCTCATTCCAGAAGATCAAGCAGAATTAAGAAAGGAGGTTCAAAAGGTAAAAGAAGCTAGGAAGGAATGAAAATGGGCAATAATCAGAAATAGAAAAGTCTTTATTCGAGATAGAAACCAAAAAGACAGTAATAAATAGCAATTCAACATGCTCTGGATTCTTTCTTGGAACTATTGAGGATTTCCATGGAACAAAGGCCCCAAGCTAAGTTGGATCTCGAATGAAGTTGATATTATATTTCTAGTTGAAACTTGGGAGCACAAAGAATCTAAGGTCCCTAACATAGATGGCTTTGTGCTATGGTCAATCTGGAACAAGCGATCCTACCATAGAGGCATTGGGGGTATAGCTTGTTACATTAGGAAGAACATCTCCCCCCATGCCAGGATTTATAAAAAAGACCCTTACAACCAGTATATTTGGATAGAGATTATGAACATTAATGATAACAAAACCTACATAGCAATCTGTTATTTTTCCCCTATTAATTCTAACTTCTATAAGAAAAATGATTTAGATAAAAAATTGTCCCTACAATGGTCTAGAGATTGATATTTCTAGCCTAAGGAATGAAGGAAATATCCTCTTAATGGGTGACTTTAATGCTCAAACTTCAAGAAACCAAGCTATTATTCTAAGTAATCATTCCAACCCTAATCCTCTTTGGTTAGACGAATACCTTACTCTAGCTAGAAGGTACAAAAGAAGCTTCGAAGATCTAGGGGATAATTTGTTTGGGTCTGAGCTAGTCAAGCTTTGTAGTGCTCAAGATCTCATAATTTGCAACGATCTAAAAAAGTGTCCCAATTCTAGCCAGATGACTTGTATCCATGGGCTTGGTAGCAGCGTGGTGGACTATGTTATTTCCAATATCCCTTATACAATGAAATAATAAATTTTGACATCTTAAACGACACAATATTGAATCAGATCATAGACCTTTAATTATAACTCTCAATTTTGTCATGCATAGAGATCCTATAGGATAATCCTGGCATAGCCAAAAAAACTTGATGTTTGATAGAAATAAAATAATATTTTTCTAAATGAATTAAAAATTAATTTGCTTCCTTTATCAAGTATAGACTACATAGAATACCTCTATCATAATTTTACCACAACCCTCTCATATTCTATTTGTTAGTTTTATACCTAGGGAAGTGTTCCCCTAGTGATTTTTGCCTTAGTCACTTAGAGAGGGGACATAAAGTGACCCTTGCATTAAATGACTTAAGTAAAAACATTTAATTTGACTTTAGAGCATTAAAGTCGCTTTTTGATAAATTTAAGTGGGTGAGTGAAGTTAATATTTTAGAAATAAAATATGAGCATTTAATTTCAGCCCTTGATCTAATCTAATCTCCATTGTTGGATTAGACTCACCCTAGGGTTTTCTCAAAAAGGCATGGGAAAGACATTTTGTCTCACTTTTGCAGATTGAAGTGAGAAGAGAGAGTTGAGAGAGAGAATAGAGAAAGTTTCCATTTTTCCTGAGCAAGAGGAAAAAATTTGCAACACGCAAATCAAGGGAAAGGATAGTGGCAAAGAGTACACAAAAATCGAGGTGAAGACAACAACATTTATTGCTGGTCCGTACAGTCCGTACGGTATAGTTTTCGAGGCCCATATAGTTTGTCTGTATAGTGGCACACAAATCGAGGCAGAAAACAGAAAAAATTCAGAGTTTGATTTTTGCTGGTCGACATGCAAATCAAGACAGAAATTTATCTTCCGGGTTGAGATAAGTTGGTTTGATATTTTCTGTGTATTGCTGTAAATGATAAACTTGAGTCCTGAAAAATAAAAATACTCTCTCTTTGACTGGTTTTCCCCTAGTGGGTTTTTCCAGGGTGATTGGCAAAAAATCCTAGTGTTTTGTGTGATTAAATGGCGTGCTAATTTTTATTTCCTGTCATTGAAAAGATTGTTTACAACAGTGTTTTAAGTCTGAAATTTTTTGTTTATTTCCATCACTTTATTTTTCTGAGAATTTCATAAACAATGATATAAATTTTTCTTGAAACCAGTGGCTGAAAACTAGTGAAAAAATCTACATGGTATCAGAGCGGATTGTGGCATAAAATTAAATTTTAGTAGTGAAACAGTCATTTCCAGAATTCAGAAAAACCTTTGTGACAACAGTACATTTTGCTGAAACTTTTTCTTTGAGAAAATTATTTTCATGGGGTTGAGAACTGAGGATAGGTTGGATGGGGCAGCGAACTTTGTCTCATGGAAAGCCCGGATTTTACTTGTGCTGAGGGAGAATGAGTTGTGGGAGGAAGTAGTTAGAAATAATACAACAAATCCCATTACTATTCCTCCTTCTACTGATGCAGTATTACTTGCAGCCTTCAATAAGAAGGGTATTAAAGCCATGAGGATAACCTTAGATGCTGTTGAAGACCATGTTATTCCTCACATTTTAGCGAAGGATCATGCGCATGAAATGTGGACTGCTTTGACTGGTTTGTTTGCTACTACTAATGAAAACAGGAAGATGCTACTTAGAGAGAAGCTGAAGAACATCAAGATGGTCAAATGAGAGGCATGTATGACTTATCTTACTAGGATCTCTCAGGTGAGAGATGAGCTTGCAGCTGTTGGGGTGGCCATTGATGCTCCTGAGTTAGTGCGGACAACCCTAAATGGGGTGACTGCACCTTGGGTTGTGTTTGTTCAGGGGTTGGTGGCCAGAGAGAACTTACCATCTTGGGACAGAGTATGTGATGAATTTTTTTAGGAGGAGACTCAGAGGGGTTTCTTGCAGTGCAGTGGCTCTACCAGCAGAGGGGATGAGGAGGATGTGGCCTTGACAACGAAGGGGAAGAAGAAGAGCAAGAAGGGTCCCAAGAAGGGTGGGGCCAAGCAGCAGTAGGATGGGTAGAATAAGGATATGATCACTGTGAAGTGCTTTGCATGCCACAAGATGGGACACTATTCTGCTACGTGTCCGAACAAGAAGAAGAAGAAGCAGCAGACAGCTCCTTCAGCTAAGATCGATGATTTTGCAGCTAGATTTCAGAGTGAGTTTTCACTATGCACTGGGCATATTGAGAGAGAGAGAGCATCCATTATCACTAGTGCGGATGTTGATAGACAAAGGGAGTTTTCCTGTGTGACAGACCATTCTTACAGTGCATCTACTTCCAGCACTTGGTACATAGATAGCCGAGCCTCGAGCCACATGACAGGTGCTTGTGAGATGTTCTCAGAGCTTTCACAAGAAAATACAGATGTGGAGGTTGTGTTGGGAGATGTCTTAGTAGTCAGTGCAGTTGGAAGTGGGACCATTAAATTTCAGAAGGAGTCCATGAGTTCCATGGTATTGCGGGATGTATTTTATGTACATGGGATGAAGAAGAACCTAGTGTCAGTTTCCATGATCGAGGATCAGGGTCTTGGGGTGTCTTTCCTAGATGGACATGTGCATATGTTTCCCAAGACTGCAGGACCATTTTCTTCAGTTGCCATTGGAGCGAGATGTGGGAAACTGTATAGGTTCTTGTTTCAGCCACAACATGCTTTAGCACATAGCAGCAGCAGTGAGTTGTGTGAGCTTTGGCATAGGAGGATGGATCACTTGCATCATATAGCATTGGGGTTGTTGAGGCACATGGTGACATGTTTACCGGAGTTCAACACAGGGCAGAGTGATGTGTGTAGGGGGTGTGCTTTGGGAAAGTACACCAAGACTGCTTTTCCGAGGAGTGATAGTAGGTTAGTTGGTACTCTTGACTTGATACATTCAGACTTATGCAGACCTATGTCTTCTGTGTCCTTGAGAGGATATGAGTATTATGTGACATTCATTGATGACCATTTCAGGAAGACTTGGATCTACTTTCTGAAGAGAAATAAGTCTGAGGAAGTCTTGCAGAGGTTTCAAGAGTTCAAAGCTCTTGTGGAGAATCAAATAGGGAGGAAGATCCGAGTCTTGAGATAGGATAATGGGGGTGAGTATACCTCCAAGGAGTTTGATGGATTTTGTAGACAGGAGGGGATCAAGAGACAATTGACAGTTCCGTATACTCCAGATCATAATCGAGTAGTAGAGAGGAAGAACAAGTCCATTGTTGGAGAAGCTCGAGCTATGTTACATGACCAGTCACTTCCTTTCTTTCCCTGGGCTGAGGCTTGCAACAACGCTGTATACCTTCAGAACAGGAGTCCCCATAGGGAAGTGGGGAATATGACACCTGACGAATGATTTTCAGGCAAGAAGCCTGAAGTTGGCCTTTTTCGTATATTTGGTAGTCTAACTTACACTTGTGTCCCTTCAGAGAAGAGGACAAAGTTGGAGCCCACTGCAGAGAAGGGAATATTTGTGGGTTATGATGAGACTGCGAAGGATTTTCACATTTATCTTCCCTCTCAGAGGAAAATGGTGGTGAGGAGGGATGTGAAGTTTGAGGAGGAGTGAGCCTTTAGGAGGTCGAGAGAGTCAGAGCAGGGAGAGTAGCAGGTCCCTGGACCTCAGGTTGTGGCACAGGTTCCATCTATGCAGCAGTCAAGATCACAGGTTTTCGGGGTTACAGGACCACCGAGTGTTGGTACAGGTTCACCTGGTTCAATAGTTAGGCCAGAAGGGTCTTTGAGGACAGGTGATGGGTCTACTATTACAGGTACACCTTACAGGGGATTGGGATTAGGATCGAGATGAGGATTACCCTGGTACACTTGGTGTTGGAACACCAGCTTCAGGTTCACAGGTGACTGGGGATTCTAGCTCTGGTAGTTCTTCAGATGAGGATAGGCCAGTGTGGGAAGAACGTTCAGGGAAAAAGAAGCCTAAGTGGCTTCGGGAGACCTTGAAGGACGCCTTAAAGGCTAGGAAACCTAGTGACAAGGTGAGAGCCATCAAGATGCCTGACAGATTGGGCATGGTGTTGGTGGCTTGTACACGAGATTATGAGCCTTCTACATTTGAGGAGGCATCCCAACATTCGGTACGGAGAGATGCCATGATGGACGAGTACCATTCCATCATGAAGAATGATGTATGGGAGATTGTTTCGAGACCGGAGGGGAATTTAGTGGTGACTTCTCGTTGGCTTTACAAGCTGAAGCATGCGACAGATGGGAGTGTGGAGAAGTACAAAGCCCGGTTTGTAGCGTGGGGGTTTTCACAAGTTGAGGGCATTGATTATGATGAAAATTTTGCTCCGATTGCTCGTTATACGTCTATCAGGGCATTGATTTCCATTGCGGCGGAAATGGGTTGGAAGATTCATCAGATGGATGTGAAGACCTCATTTCTCAATGGGATCATACATGAGGAGATTTACATTGAGCAACCTCAGGGATTTGAGATACATGACATAGAGACACATGTATGCAGGTTGAATAAGGCCCTTTACGGGTTGAAGCAAGCTCCAAGAGCTTGGTACTCCAGGATTGATTCTTACTTGCTGAGTATGGGGTTTCAAAAGAGTGAAGCAGATTCGAATCTCTACTTCATCATGGTTGGAGATGATCTGCTTGTTCTTCTGCTATATGTTGATGACTTGTTTATCACAAGGAGAGAGAGACCCATTGTAGCTTGCAAGAAGGATCTTGCAGCAGAGTACGAGATGACTGATATTGGGCTAATGCATTATTTTTTGGGATTGGAAGTTTGGCAGGAGCCTGGACATATTTTCCTGGGGCAGGGAAAGTATCCAGTTGATATTTTGAGGAGATTCAAGATGGAGTATTTCAGGCCTATGTCGACACCTATGATCACCAATTGGAAGAAGCTTCATGCTTCTGAGGGAGAGTTGGTGGATCCTACTTTATACTGTCAGCTTATTGGGTCATTGATGTATTTGGTCAACACACGGCCATATTTCTGTTTTACAGTGAACACTCTTAGCTAGTTCATGGTTGAGCCTAGCAGTGTGCATTGGGTCGCTGCAAAACATTTGTTGCGCTATCTTTCAGGGACAATTAATTTTGGTTTGGACTACAGGAGGTCAGAGGGGATCAGATTGGTTGGCTATACAGATTTAGATTGGGCAGGTAGTGTGGCAGACCGAAAGAGTACTTCCGGATGTTGTTTCAGTTTGGGCTCGACAGCAGTGTCATGGTTCAGTGGGAAGCAGAAGTCCATTGCATTGAGTACTGTAGAGGCTGAGTACATGGCAGCTAGTTTGGCCAGCTGCGAGGCCTTGTGGCTTCGCAAGTTATTGGTGAATCTATTTGGTCAGGAGCTTAGGCCTATGATTATTTACTGTGACAATCAGAGTTGCATCCATCTCTCTGAGAATCCAGTTTTCCATGACAGGTCAAAGCACATTGAGATCAGGTATCATTTCATCCGAGACTATGTTCAGAGAGGAGCAGTCACACTTCAGTATATTTCCGCAGATGAGTAGGTAGCAGACATACTGACGAAGTATTTTGGGAGAGGCAAGTTTGTCTTCTTCAGAGACAAGTTGGGAGTGGTGCAAAACACCTTCCTCGGTAAGAGGGAGTGTTAGTTTTGTACCTAGGAAAGTGTTCCCCTAGTGACTTTTGCCTTAGTCACTTAGAGAGGGGACATAAAGTGACCCTTGCATTAAGTGACTTAAGTAAAAGCATTTAATTTGACTTTAGAGCATTAAAGTCACTTTTTGATAAATTTAAGTGGGTGAGTGAAATTAATATTTTAGAAATAAAATATGAGCAATTAATTTCAGCCCTTTATCTAATCTAATCTCCACCATTGGATTAGACTCACCCTAGGGTTTTCTCAAAAAGGCATGGGAAAGGCATTTTGCCTCACTTTTGCAGATTGAAGTGAGAAGAGTGAGCTAAGAGAGAGAAGAGAGAAAGTTTCCATTTTTCCTGACCAAGAGGAAAAATTTTGCAGCACACAAATCAAGGGAAAGGACAGCATCAAAGAGTTCACGGAAACTGAGGTGAAGACAACAACATTTATTGCTGGTCCGTACAATCCATACGATATGGTTTTTAAGGCAGCAGGCATGATTTTCGAGGCAGATTTCTAGGCACGATTTTTGAGAAATTTTTTTTGGGCATGGATTTCGAGGTCTGTACAGTCTATTCGTACAGTTCATACTATTCATCCGTACAGTGGCATGAAAATCGAGGCAGAAAACAGAAAAAATTTAGAGTTTGATTTTTGCTGCTCGACATGCAAATCGAGACAGAAATTTATCTTCCGGGTTAAGATAAGTTGGTTTGATATTTTCTGTGTATTGCTCTAAATGATAAACTTCTCTTGAAAAATAAAAATACTCTCTCTCTGATTGGTTTTTCCCTAGTGGGTTTTTCCAGGGCGATTGGCCAAAAATCCTAGTGTTTTGTGTGATTAAATGGCATGCTGATTTTTATTTCCTGTCACTGAAAAGATTGTTTACAGCAGTGTTTTAAGTCTGAAAATTTTTGTTTATTTCCAGCACTTTATTTTTCTGAGAATGTAATAAACAGTGATATAAATTTTACTTGAAACCGGTGGCTGAAAACTAGTGAAAAAATCTACACTATTAACAAGTTCTCAATTGAAATTTCAAGTAATAAAATAAATAGCAAAACCAACCCTTGGTATGATAAAGATTGTAAAAGTGCGAGGAAAGAAATTAAGGAATCTCTTGATGAGTATCTTAAAACTGACAAAATAAAAATATACAAAGTCCTAACTAAAAGGAAAAAAATGCAATATATTCTTAAAAGACAAGAAAATCTCTTACACCTCTCTAAGGTGGCTCCTAAGAAATTTTGGAGGCAGATTCTAACTAGAAAAACTAAAGACAATAATAGAATTTCTTTACATAGCTGGAATTCCTATCTTAAAAAGCTTTATGAATCCCTGAATGGCATAGATAACTTTGAAACCCTGCTCACAACGGAAGAACTTTTCTCATTAGAAGACATAGATTTTGGGGTTAAGAATTTGGAAAATGGAAAATCTAAGGACATCGAAGGTTACCAGGAAAAAATCTTAAAAATTGGAGGTCCTGTCCTCAACCCTCACATACACAAGCTTTTCAATCAAGCGATCAAGCAAGGGTTCCCTAAACCTTGGACTCAAAGCCTTATTATCCCCATTTTTAAATGCGGGGATACAAACAACCCCTCTAATTACCAGACAATTATGATTAGCCTTCTCTTAGCCAAGTTATACGGTATTATTTTGGAAAAGAAGATCAACAATTGGATTGAAAGTGAAGGTAAGCGAGCTAAAGGCCAAGCGGGTTTTAGAAGGAAACACTCTACAACAGACCATCTCGTTATGCTTAGGATAATTGTTGAGGAGTGTCGTAATGATAAATCCAATCTCTTCTGTTGCTTCATGGACTTTAGAAATGATTTTGGTACAATACCTAGAAATAACCTATGGAATAGATTATAAGAGCTGCTGCAATAAGGTTATACGAGAATGTCATTGCTAAGTTTAAGACCAACGAGGGGTGGTCGAAAAATATTAAATGTAATATCGGAGTTAAAAAAGGTTTCCCCCTCTCCCCTAGCCTTTTTGGCATTTACATAGATAAGCTAGAAGGTTGTTTAGAGGAAGCAGGCTATGTTGGCACAATCTTAGCTGGAATAGTCATCATCCTTCTTCTCTATGCTGATGATATTGTTCTTCTGGCAAGGTGTCCATCTGATCTTGATAAGCAACTAAGGATTCTTAATGACTTTTGCTCTACCATGGGTATGACTGTTAACACTGTCAAAAAAAAAATTATGATTATCAAATCCAAGAAGGACACTTATGCTAATTTTGTGTATGAGAATAACAACTTGGAGGAAGTGTCTTCATACAAATACCTAGGAATTGATATTCATCACAAGCTCAACTGGAACCATAGCATTAAGGAAAGGATTAATGGAGAGTGGAAAGCTTATTTTGGTCTTGAAAATAATTGTAAAGCAACAAACCTTGTGATGTGGGATAAAAAGAAGCTCCTCTTTGAAACTTTAGTCACTCCCGTTATCTTGTATGGGTGTGAGGTTTGGGGTTGCAGCATCTCTAGAGAATCCTAGAGAAATATTGAGCAAATACAGAAGTGTTTTATAATGTATAACCTCAAAATGAAAAACAATACACCCTACCCTATTCTCCTTGTAGAAGTGGGTCTCTCCCCTATCGAGAGCTAGATATGACTAGGCTCCTGTTGTACAAGCACATAATCAATAACATGGGAGACCATAGACTTTCTAAACTAAGTTTAAATTCCAGCCAAAACCACCTAAGGCTCAAGCGAGGTTGGTATAAATATACTAGGACTTGGTTAAACCATTTGGAGATCAACGAAAATGTCGNTTGTCACTTCTAAGTTTAAGGAGAAAATGTGGTGTGAGAAAGATTTAGAGGATAAAAGAAAATTAAGATATTATAAGGAGGTCATCAACCCTACTCTAGAAGATAAAAAATATCTCTCGGTTTTAACTAGTTCAAATAAAAAAATTAATATAGCCAAAATAAGAACGAACTCTCATGAGCTTCATAGTGAAACTGGTCGTTGGGTGGTTCCTAAAGCACCATGGGTAGAAAGGATCTTCCATCTCTATGAGAATATGAACATTGAGGATGAAAAACACTTCCTCTTAGAATGTCCTGCGTACACCCACATTCAAGATCTCAGTTTCATAATCTTTGTTGTAATTCCGACCTTCCTAGCCTTTTAACTTGTCAAAATTACACTGAGCTCGGGACGCTTCTCTCCAAGCTCTTTGAGCATAGAAATACAATTTTAAAACAAATTAAATAATGCGTTTCTTTGGGTCTGATAAACCAAAGTTTGATTTGAGTGGACGTTCATCATCATCATCATCACCACCACCACTAGAAAAAAAATGAATTTATGAAATTTAAAAATCTCCATCCCTCGTAACTACATTCATGACTAAAAAATATTTTCCTTTTATTTTCTTAAAAAAACTGACTTTATGAAATTTATACATGAAAGAATGTCTTAACTATACTCATAAGGTTATTTTGTTTGTTTATGTCAAATTAAACAAAATTGCTAAAGCTCATGGAAGCTTTTTTTTGTTTTAAGTTTTCTATGCGTTTGTTTTGTAAGGTTGACATTGGATAAACAAATATAATTGTAAGGCTGACATTGGATAAACAAATATAATTCTCTAGTGTGGTTTAAGTTGCTTTTAATGTTTTGAAATAATATTTTATTTTAGTTTTCTTCTCTTCTTTACATCTATAGTGTTATTTGCTTTTTTATCCATTTGTTAAATATCAAGATCTTTTGTTTTATGTTTTCTATTAATTTATTGTTTTATGTTTTCTATTAATTTATTAAGGTTGAGATAAGATCAAAATGTATAATTATTTAAGTACGATTTAGATTGCTTGAGATAGTATTTTATTTTGGTTTTTTATTTTTATTTTTATTTTAAGATTTATATTTTTAATTTCATTTTTTTTTTTATTTTGTTCAATTTTTTTTGGAAGGTTGGTTACCTTTTTCTTATAATTATTATGATTATTTTTATTGTTCATTTAGTCAATTTTGTTTGTAATCCATATTAAGTTGATCAAACGAAATTTAATAGAAGTGTAAAATTGTATCATTTTATTCTGGATACAAATAGATCTATGCATAGATTGTTGGGGATCTAATTGTAAAGAGAATTTTGACATAGTTCATTCCTGAGAAATACAAAAATATGTGTTACTTCTTTTTTTATTATTAATAGTTTGTACGATTTTTCTTTCAACTTATCTATTCATTACAATGAAAAGAGTTGCATGTTTGTGCAACAATTATTATGTAAATTTTCATCAATGAGATTATTGCGAAGTTGGAAAAGGAAATAGCAAACTCCTAAATATGTTGGAGATTTGTTGATTGTAGTGGGATTTAGTGTTGATGTGGTCAACGTTGATCATTGGGACTGTTTGTCACGTTAGCCTTGTTAATCATGATATCTTGTTGGTGCTTCTAGGGGGTTTGAATTTAAGTTGGTACAATATAGTTGATGACTCCAAGGAGTTTGATGCTAAGTTGGTACAATATTGTTTATTTCTATTATGTTCAAGATGCCATGTGCATGTCTAAGGAATTACTTGTGTCATATTGAACAAGGGTTGAAGTTTTAGAGAACACACTAAGGAATAGATGTTGTCATAGAGATTGTTGTGAGGATCCATCTAGTTGTAATCCACAATCAAATTTATAAAGCATAGATCTATAGCCCCTCTTGGTTAGCATTTGAATAGCTCGTGTGAGGCTCTACCCTACTTTGAGAAAGTGAAAGAGTTCTATGTCCTTGTTATGAGTGCATTGAGTGTCCCAATCTATGACATTGTCACAAAGTGTTGGTGTGATGTACTCAAGATCAATATTGACCAAAGAATCTAGTTGTGCAGTGCTTTGCTCAAGTCAAGGACATTTTTTTTTCAATAGTTGGATCTACATTCCTACTATCCATCAAGGATACTGAAAAGGTTCCCTTGAAGTCTAAAATAAGGTATCTTATCCATTAGGAACAAGTCATGCACCCTAAATGTAGTCTCATCCCAACTCAATTTATTAGTTGGGTTGAGTTTTTGATGAGAGTAATTTTCATTGTCAATGTTGAGTGGATCTCCAATATAAGGATGGGTTCTTCACAATCTTGACATGTAGTTGGAGGGCATGAGTAACTGTATATCCATGTGAGGGGTCAAACAATAGGGCTGTCTTTGGTGGAGAAAATATAGATGGAGGTGAGGAAGAACTATAAAGTTATTTCACATCTCATGTTAAGTCCTTTTTCATAGTAGATAAATGCATATGCTATTGAGAGGGAATTACATAATTCTATGCTTCCCTAGAATAAAAAGGAGTTATTGCAACTTATCAATATGTTTTAATAGAAGCGTGACATAATTTTGCTACCTAGTGAGGGGAACTAGTCTAGTTGTGATTGTATGGTATGCAATGATTGGTCAAGCAATCAATAGAAGGGAATTTTGTGTATGATTGGATAACTTATGGCACTGTGTACCTATAATTAAAGGAATACTTAGTTTAGATTTAACACGTAGAACCCATACAATTTACCTTTATCTTGAGGACGATGCTTCATGGTTTCTATGCATCAATGCCATGTATATCCTAAAGGTAAGGTGTCCATAACATGTTACATATCTACTAAGGCATGCCATTAGACACAACCTCATCTTTTCAAAGATAAACAGTGCATTGGAATGTACAATGTTGGTGACCAGGATATCCTTCCCTATTTGATTCAATTAAAAGTCATAAGGTTATGGTTGTGGTGATGTTATGTGTTTTAATGGGTGTAAAGTGGTCCTAAAATCAATTTTGGTATCAAAATAAAGGGGAGAGGTTGATAATGAACATGCATTTGAACTTATTGATGAAATACAATTTAATGTTCCTCTCCTTCATTGTATTTAAAGTGTATTATGTTGTGTAGAAGAACCATTACCATTAACTGGCCCTTTTTTGGCTAGAAAGGGATCCTTAGAGTGTGAAGGGGTGCCTTCTGGATTCTCCAAAGAGACCCTCTCTCTCTCTTTGTAATTGGAATTACTAGTGATACTATTATCTTTCTATCCACATAATACCGAACTATTCTTATTTAGTTGGTCTACTATTGTTACATATGAAAATTATACCATATATGAGGGTGATAACCAAGTTTTATTTGGCCTCTATTCAGGTATTCAACTTTCTACTCATTTGAAATTAATCCACTCTTTAGAAAGAATTCAAAGAGTGTTGGCATTTTTAATAAAACAATTGATCTTAGGGGTTTTGAGGACTATACTACTATTGATATGGATTATGTAGAGAGTGAAATGAAGGTTAAATTATAAATGGAAAAAAACAAATAAATATATTGTAGAGAGAATATTAATACAATAAAATCAAACTCTATTAATCAATGACATGCAATAAATACTATCAAATTTAATGTAACACAAACTAGCTACTGTTAAGATTTCATATGCTAGACTAGATTCATTAGTGTTCAATTCAAATCATAGCAACAACATATCCAGAATCACTGATAGAAACATAATCACAAGATAGACACAATATTTATCTCGGGAAACCCTCAAGGGGAAGAAAACCCAGTAAAACTTCCAGCAAAACTTCCACTATATAAGATGTATAATATATAACCCAAAAACAGTTATCCTCCTCTTGCTGTTCTGTCTCTCTGTCTCTCCTATGCGCTACACAAGTGAGAGTTTGTGTGTCCAAATAAGAACCACAACTCTTCTATTTATGCACAATGAGCCAACTGACTTTTACCCTAATCAAGTCGGCCCCACTAAACTGTCTGGGCTAACTTCACCTAGGAAGACTCAAAACAATATATTATATTATTCATTAAGGTGCTATTGACCTGAATTACAATGGAGGATTTACCTCATGACTCTATGATGAGCAAATACAATAGTAACACCTTGCCGGAGGAATAATAACATCTCCCTTGGGTTACATCAGTAAAATACATTTAGAATATCCTTTGAAATTACAATATTCAACACTCCCCGTTAACGAGAAGGTTACTCTACTGACAACACATCATAGAAAATAGGAGCACGGAGAGCCAATATCTTCAACCATACATCGAGGTAATTCATCTATACATCATATGAAGTTTTCACAATCAGTAATGGGAACAATTACTCTTCATCTTCTGCATCACACGATCACTTGATCATTTTGCAGCAACACTTCGACCTTTTGATCCTTCATAGTAGCACTTCAATATTCAGATCCTTTGTAATAATTTGATCCTTTGCGGAATTAATTCGATCTTCTTAATACTTTGCAACAACAATTCAATCTTCTCGATCCTTTGCAGCAACGCTTTGATCTTCTTGACCATTTGCAGCAGCGCTTCGATCTTCTGCAGCAGCCTTCCGATCTTCTCGATCCCTTGCAGTAGCACTTCGATCCTTTTGATACTTTGCAATAACACTTAGATCCTTCTTGATCCTATGTAGCCGCATTTCGATCTACTTGACCCTTCACTACTGTACTTCGATCTACTTGATCCTTTTACACCACGCTAACTGCAGTACACATGATATATTTGTGGGATGATCAATCCCGATCACTTTGGGACATAAGTCCAAGGATGATGCAATCCTCCTTCAATATGATCCATGACATTGATCAGCTGAATCATCTACACTAAATGTAGATCTCGACTGCACTCGGTGTAGGCCCTATCGTCTGTGAGGACTCATCGTAGACCATCTATACCCCAAAGGTTAGGACCACTCCCAAGTGAGTGTTATACTATGGTATCTACACTCACGTGTAGGTATACTCTACCATGTAAGAATATTGTTTGCAGAATAGATCTAAACCACATTCAACATGTCGTCCCATCGTAGAACATCCATACCACACAGGTTAGTATAAAATTGAGCACATAGATCTGTAGATCAACACAAAACTCACAAGATAGATTAGACAATTTTACTCAGAATTGAAGAATGAAACAATGCAAAAAGGGCTTGCAATTGTGTAATTCTTTCATTAATCAAAAGTAGTTGGATAATTAATTATAATGTAATACAATTGTATTAATAACCAGTCAATTTGAATTCATGAGAGAGGAATTTGAATTGATTGACTCTACCTAAATGCATGGATAACTAGACATGTCTAAATCACTATCAGAGCCTAACCAGTTAGCTCCAGTTGTCTAAGTTAGTGCCTCAGTCAGTTGGAATCAGTTAACTAGGCTAAATGAATGTGGTAGGTGAGGAATTGCACCTTCCCACATCCAATCAATCAATGACTGGCACTAAATGAATGTAACTAGATGTATCTGACTCCTAACTAGGCTTAACTAGTCACTAACTGAACTCAACTGAAGGAGGTTGGTTTCAACACTCCTAATGGCTCCTAAATTGTAGGCATTGGTCTAGGAGGCTCCTAAATTGATCAATGCAAGTGCAGTCAGTGGCAGTTAGCCTCAACTAGTGTTCCCCACACTCTAGTAATGTAATGCACCCATTTTTAATAATTGCATAGCAGGGTAATTCCATCAATCCTACTAGTTCCCTAGGTTGGATGGATACATTTGGAATTTTAATAAGGGAGATAATAAATTATGTTAAGACATTAGAATGGAATAAATATTTAATAACAGAGCTTATTAAATAAATACAAGATAAAATTTAAGTGGCAATGGAGCATGGAGATACGTGGAGATTATGGGGCACACACAAGCTAGAAATTTTGTGCCACATGGCATCCTCCTCTTGCAATTTCTAATCCATGGGAAGCCTAATGTTCTTGGATGGTTTATAAGGCTAATACAATTGGCCATATTCCTCATAGGTTGAATTGGGAAGGAAATGTAACTTACATGGGAGAGGAAGAGTCATTTTGGAGCTAGTGAAGGCTTCCCATGACAACAATGATGAATGGCACAAATCAGATATGAAGGCTTACATAAAACATATCTGACATGTCAGGTCGAAATAGAGCATCCAATGGGGGGGCGATCATGTGATTTGGGGAAGCTCAATGGGATCCTACTCGAATTATGGGAAGATGGACAGCTAGGAAAGGGAGGACACATGGAAAATCATGAGCACACACCCTAATTTGAATTGGATTGAGTTTGTGAATGTATTGGTAACCTTATAAGGCTAAGTATTTTTATAAAATACAGGAATCAGCCAAGAGAAGAGCTTTTTATCATTTGATAAATTTGTATTTGTGAATTGAGAGAGCTAGTGAATTACTAGTTTCTTGCCTTAACCAATTTCGAGGGTGAAAGATTCCCATCCAAATTGGTGTTTGGAGAGGCCACTCAGGTCTTTCATGGAGCATTAATGGAGTTTTATTTGCAGGTGTAATCTACATGGCAGCTCATGATTCCTTCTAGTGCAACACTTTCTCTCAACCATTTCCAGTTTTTATTACATATTCTTGCTCATGGAGGGATTGCGCTTTGGGTGAGATATTGATCTATTTGGGGAAGCTTATATTGCCCAATTATTTTATGTTCTGATGTAAATTATATGTATTTCAATTTCAAAAGGCTCTAAGGTCAAAATTCCAAAATATTTCATGTAAAAATGTTAAACAATGAAGCAATAGTGCCATTTCCCCACTATCTTGTTGTGAACCATTGTAATGCTGATGATTTCAAATTGGGAGAGATTTTAAATGTACATTTATGATAATAATAAGAAAAATATTCTCTTTTATTCATTCTCAGAAAGTATCATATCGAAATATCAAAGGGTTGTATGTAAAAGTGACTATTAATGAGAAAATAATGACAATTTCCCCACTACATTGATGTATGCCATGATAATGCTGATTATTTCGAATGGAAGAATGTATATCTGATATATTTATGATGAATGGAATTTAATTTATGAGTATTACAAGTTTCATGTTCAACACTTAAGCATTTTAGGTCATTTTACTCAGTTTAATTGCATTTGGAGAAGATTTGGTGCCATTTCCCCAAGGGTCGAATTAGTAATTTTGTAGCTGTTTGGGAGAGGGTTTTAACAGATTATATAAAATGAATAATGATTCATATGAGACCTTAAAAATTTCCCTTAAACATCCTCTTCATATTTTCATAAATTCGAGTGGGTTTGGGAGCATTTGAGAAGTCATTTCCAGCATTTACCCAGGGGGAACTGGAGCCCCAATTTGCTAGTAAATACTTGTACTTTGACCAGAATATTAAAAAAGTTTGAAGAAGTAATTGGATGGTAAGAAATCATCCCTGAACATCATATTCAAGTATTAATATCATTCATACACCGTTCCATAATATTTGGGAGCATTTGGGCCAATTTGGAGACTTAGACATCAAAACTAGTCAAAGGTCAAAATTGGGGAAAAAGTGAAAAATTGGTCATTGTAATAAAAATTCCGAAAAAGGGACATTAAAATTGGTATCAGAGCATGGTATTGGAACCTGTTCATTAACACCATACATTGATTAAAAATTTGCAGACATGTCTTGGCTTCACAATAGAACCACAATTTCGACTTTCCTTCCTGCCCGACCAACAATTATAGAAATTACAACCATAGATATTGTAGCATGTCTCCAGGAGTCTCAAAATTTGAGAGGGGATATTCATCAAAATTTGAGAGGGGATATTCATGAGTGGTATTATTTCCCATAATATCTTGTCAATTATGGATTTAGGCACAAGAAGGAAAATGTGAATTCATTAAGGGACAATCAACAATCCACAAGTTTGGAGTAGCATGAAATGAGAAAAAATCATCCTATTTGTGAAAAGATCCTAGATACACCATTACAAGAAGAAATAGAGAACCATGAAGTGGAGCATCAATAACCTCAAGGTGATTGCAGAGAAGAACATAAAGAGGAAGGTGAATACAATAACACAATCCTTACTAATGGGGGTTGTTCCAATCAAAGAGAATCCATTGATGGATCCTTGAACTATGAAGGAGAACCTACTGATGGGTGCTAACAAATCTATGTTGGTGACATTGATATCGGATTTGAAAATGTTGCTACAAGCGTAATTTCTCATAATCATGAGGATGAATACCTTGTGACAGATAATGAAGAACACAGATCAACTTCCCCATCACCACTTGAGCTTCAAGAAGTTGATCAAATCAAGAATAAAGAATAAGAGGAGGTTCTCTCTCGTGAACCATCCTTCATTGAAGGGTATCTGAAGATGAGTGAAATGGATATCCATGAGGCCCTTAGCATACTCCATGACACTAAATCATTGGTGTCAAATTCTTGTTGGAAAATTTCTTCATTGGAGGAGCCATCCTTCCTTGAAGACATAGAGAAGATTCAAATAGCAATGTGCAACATTGAAGGTAATTTCATGTCTTTGATTTTTAATAGAAATAATTTGGTTGATATTAATGAATGTTTACATGAAGAATAATTTAATAATAATGAGGATATTCATAAGCTCAAAATTCAAAATCAGCAACTTCTTGAGAGGTTGCAAGATACTGGTTCTTCCTCCTATGTTTCAGATTGTCATATGGTAGATTGCTTGGAGGATTCTCATGACATGAGGGATCATGAAAAACATGGAAAATTGCAGGTTCTTGATTTGCTTGAATATGAGCTTGATGAGAGACAATCACTAGTTGTGATGGAAGATGAACTTGAGTTGCCTCTTGAAGATGGGTGCACACTTTTTGAAGAAGTGCATGATTCCACTACCTTGGAACCAAAGCATGAGGAAATTTTTGCATTTTTAAGAGAGGTGCATACTCCTACCCCTATGGATCCTTCACATGATGAAAATATCAAACTTTCTCATCATTTGGGTGAGTTGGTTCTTTCTCCTACATCCCGCACTCCCAAATTTTGCAGCATTCATCCTAATGAAGTATGGGTGAAAGGTTTCTTTTTTATGGTGCCACGTGAAGAGTTTGGAATTTATATCTCTAATTCTGATGATGACATGATTAGAGGACCATCTTATTTACATTTTCAGCAGCATCCCTTGTTAAATTATTACGATAACATCTACATGGATGCACCTATGGTATTCACTTGAGTCACTTGGAGACTCATGTTTTTCCTTGCTCCTTGACTAGTCCATTTGATGTTGGAGGAACTTCATCCCACACTTGGGTGAATATATATATATATATATATATATATATATATATATGATTGAAGTAAATTGTTGTTGGAAGCAACATACTTTGTTATTTCATGATGATATACATATTCATGAGTGTATCGATGAGACTTCTTTGAGCCACTTGAAGTCTTCATGTTTTATTTGCTCCTTAATTGGTTCAGACTTTGGTGGAGATTCTTCATTCACTTATGAGATGCAAGAACACATGGCTGATTATATTAATGCACATTATATATTTTTGGAGCAGCATTATGGGACATGGGATCCTCACCTATGTCATTGGGGAAAATTTGATATAATACTTTATGCTTGTGTGTATGGACCACATGATGATCTACTTACTTGGATGTACAAGCACTTTCATGATTCTTTGACGACGTACCTTCTTGATGTACATTTGTATGATGTTGTTATGTAATTTCATGATCTATATTTTGTACTCATGATTTTTGGAAGGGCGCAATACCAAAAATGGGATCCTGGAATTACTTTGTTTCATCTCACTTGGAGTAGCAGTTCGATTGTTGGTTTGATAAAGTAAGCCAACCTTTAGTTGTTTGAGTTCATCTTTGCAGAGCAATGTTCATGGTGTTCATGGAATCTCATCCTAGACATTTCACACCATCCATTAATCAGGATCATATGGGACCATTGGATCATTTTTGGTCTCATTGGTTTCAATTTTGGGGGCAGCAAGCAACATTGGATATTTATTCACCACTTGAGAAGATTATTGTAATCAGAGTAGCACAGAAACAAGAATGGTGGTTCATATTTGATATTTTATTGGAATATTAAGCAATTCAATGTTTGGTAACTCAGTAACAAGTTCAAAGAATTATACAGAAGCAAAAAGGGGTGAAAGTTCAGAAAAGGTTACCAAAATATGGAGGTAAAGATTATTTGCAGAAATTTGGTTTTTATGGATTTAATTAATCCTTTTGGTGTTAGTGGTGATGTTACAGGATATATCAATATGCACAATCCACATCTCTTTACTTTTGGGAACAAAAAATTGCAATACATGAGTGTGACTACCAAAATTGTAGCTAAATAAAATTACTTGGTGCAAAGGAAGGAGTACCAAATGAGGATGCCACTTGGGAATATGAAAAAAATATTGCAGCATACAAATATAAAATTGTTTGAGGACAAGCAATCTTGGGTGGGGAGGACTGTAATGCCCCCATTTTTTATATTTGCATAGCATGACAATTCCATCAATCCTACTAGTTCCCTAGGTTGGATGAATACATTTGGAATTTTAATAACGGAGCTAATAAATGATGTTCAGACATTAGAATGGAATAAATATTTAATAATGGATCTTATTAAATAAATACAAGAGAAAATTGAAGTGGAAATGGAGCATGGAGACACGTGGAGATTATGGGGCCCACACAAGCTTGAAATTCTGTGCCACATGGAATCCTCCTCTTGCAATTTCGAATCCATGGGAAGCCTAATGTTCTTGGATGAGTTAGAAGGCTAATAAACTTGTACATATGCCTCATAGTTTGAATTGGGAAGGAAATGTAACTTACATGGGAGAGGAAGAGTCATTTTGGATCCAGTGAGACACTTGGACTAGATTCCCTAGCTCTATGACAACAATGGTGAAGATGCTATGACACCTATGACAAAAATAAGATATGAAGGCTGAAATCTAAAATATCTAACATGTCAGGTTGAAATAGATCATCCAATAGGGCGCTCATGTGATTTGGGAAAGCTCAATGGGCTTCTACTCGAATTGGGGGAATATAGAAGGCTAGGAAAGGGAGGACACATGGAAAATCATGAGCACACACCATCATTCGAATTGGATTGAATGTGTGGATGGATTGGTAAAATTAGAAGGCTAAGGATGTTTATAAAATACATGAATTGAGAGAGCTAGTGGATGACTAGTTTCTTGCCTTAGCCAATTTCAAGGGTGAAAGAATCCCATACAAGTTGGTGTTTGGAGAGGCCACTCAGGTATTTCATAGAGATTTAATGGAGTTTAATTTTCAGGTGTAATCTATAGGGAATCTCGTGGTTCCTTCTAGTGCAACACATTATCTCAACCATTTCCAGTTTTTATTGCATATTATTGCTCATGGGGGGATTGCGATTTGGGTGAGCTATCAATATCTTTGGGGAAGCTTATAATGCCCAATTATTTTATTTTATGATGTAAATTATCTATATTTCAAGTTTAGAATGCTCTCAGGTTGAAATTCCAAAATATTTCATGTAAAAATGTTAAACAATGAAGCAATAGTGCCATTTCCCCACTATCTTGTTGTGAAACATTGTAATGATGATTATTTCGAATTGGGAGAGATTTTCATTGTCCATTTCTGATTTTAATAAGATAAATATGATCTATTTTCGTTCTCATAGATTATCAGGTCGAAATACCAAAGGGTTGTATGTAAAAGTGACTATTAATGAGCAAACAATGACCATTTCCCCACTACATTGATGTATGCCATGATAATGCTGATTATTTTGAATGGAAGAATGTATATATGATATATTTATGATTAATGGACTGTAATTTATGAGTATTACAAGTTTCATGTTCATCACTTAATAATTTGAGGTCATTTTACTCAGTTTAATTGCACTTGGAGAAGATTTGGTGCCATTTCGCCAAGGGTTGAATTAGTAATTTTGTAGATATTTGGTAGAGGGTCATAACAGCTTGTATAAACTGAATAATGATGCATATGAGACCTTAAAAATTTCCCTTAAACATCCTATGCATCGTTTCAAAATTTTGAGTGGGTTTGGGAGCATTTGAGAAGCCGTTTCCAGCATTTACCCAGAGGGAATTGGAGCCCCAATTTGCTAGTAAAGACTCCTACTTTGACTAGAATATTAAACAAGTTTGAAGAAGTAATTGGAGGGTAATAAATAATACCTGAACATCATATTAAATTATTAATATTATTCATACACATTTCCAGAATATTTGGGAGCATTTGGGCCAATTTGGAGACCTAGACATCAAAACTAGTCAAAGGTCGAAATTGGGAAAAAAGTGAAAAATTGGTCATTGTAATAATTTTTTTGAAAAAGGGACATTACAAGTAATTGGTACATGTGGCCCAATTAGGCCATGTGGACCCAATTATTCTAGTGACTAAATATAAACTGAAAATACTCATAATTTAGACATAGATGACCAAATTGGACAAGGGAGGATTATATAGAATGTTTTTACCTCCCCTTTCAAGTGGCAACTGAGAGTGCACTGGTTCTGAAAATGGCAGGAAGTGTGAGAACTCATATTCCTTGGAGGCATGATTTGTAACACCCTTTGTTATGATGTTCCCAGTAAAGATATCTGTGATATCCACTGAGTTAGGACCAGATTTCACTCACTTTGGAGGGCCAGTGTGAGTCATCTGGTATATAGATAACGGATTTGTAGCTAAGGAGGGCACACAAAGCACATTTTTCAACTTTACATGTTCAAGCTTGATAGAACCCTTCCCTTTGGCTTGAATTTGACGGTTATTACCCATCTAAATGCTAGGGCCATCAGAAGACTTTAAATAAGAGAATGATTCTTTGGATGCAACCATATGATTGGAAGTTACTGAATCAATGAGGAAGGCATGTTTTGTTGAACAACTAGCTTTTAGTGCATGACACCTCTCATCATGTTCTTCAGTTTCTTCTCTATGGTCAGCCTTCCTTGTGTCAGTAGGTATAGTGATGTTATGTTTCTCTAGAAGAACAACCATTTCATCAATTATTCTTCGCATACATGAGATTTTTGAATCAAATCCCCTTCCATAATAAGAACAAATGGTCTTTCCTTTTCCATTCTTATTTCTTCTCCATGAACCTGAGGGATGATCTGATTGCTCTTTCTCCACAAGAGGCTCATTCTTTTACTTCCCCTCACCATTCGTAGCCTTGGGTCCTGCAGCAACCAATGCTTGGTCTTTGGAAGATCGGATGATCCCCATTTGGACCAGCTTGTCGTGCTCATTGGTGAGAGACTCAATGAAGGCATTAAGAGTTGGCATATTCCAATTTGGTGTAGTGATATTCATGGTATGAAAGGTTGATACAAATAATGAGTAGTCCACACCACGTTTTGAGAGGATGGAAAGGATGAGTTGATCATCCTCCTTCTCAACCTTGCACAACTTCAACTGGAGCACCAGGTGCTTGAATTTAGTGAAGAAATCATTTATAGTTTTGAAGTGGCCTGAGTGAAAAGAAATCAACTCATTCTCTAGCTGATAGACCCTTAGGTCATCTTGCTTATCAAACAAGGAAGAAAGTTCATCCCAAATTTCCTTCGGAGTCTTCAATCCAGTGACATGGAAGAGAAGATCTTTGGAAATAGACAGGCACAAGAAACCATAGGCTTCATCCATCTTATTCCAGTATTTAGCTTTGTCAACATAATGAACCAACTCTACTTCCATCTCTATTGTGACTCTATAGAGTCCTTTGGAGTGAAGCTGTATCTTAATGTCCTCCTTCCACTGATGGTAGTTGAAAGGAGTGAGAGGATCCACAGAACCAACCATTGTACTGCTATAGCGAATGCAGTGAAGGAGACTGAATGTTGCTGTAGCGAATGTAGCGAATGAGACTAAAAAACTTGTAAATCACACAAATAAATAGAAAAAGTAAGGTTTAAAGCATGCACTTTTGTAATTTTATCCACACGCAGCTTAGTTAATAAAGCAAGCTTGATCAACAATTCCTTTTCTTAGGATTTATGTGGTAAATTATCCACTTCTAGTGCAGTGTTGGAAGGAGCAATTTTGCTCAATTTTTTTTTTGATCCAAGTATGAATATGTAGTAGGAGAAGTGACTTTTCCTGCCGAGGATTTGATACCATGTAAAATTGAGCACATAGATATGTGGATCAACACACAACTCATAAGATAGATCATACAATTTTACTCAGAATTGAAGAATGAAACAGTGCAAAAATGGCTTGCAGCTGTGTAATGCTTTCATTAATCAAAAGTAATTGGATAATTAATTATAATGTAATACACTGGTATTAATAACCAGTCAATTCGAATGCATGAGAGAGGAATTTGAATTGATTGACTCTACCTAACTGCATGGATAACTAGACATGTCTAAATCACTATCGGAGCCTAACTAGTTAGCTCCAGTTCTTTAAATCAATGCCTCAGTTAGTTAGAATCAGTTAACTAGGCTAAATGAATGTGGTAGGTGATGAATTGAACCTTCCCACATGCAATCAATCAATTACTGGCACTAACTGAATGTAACTGACTCCTAACTAGGCTTGACTAGCCACTAACTGAACTCAACTGAAGGAGGTTGGTTCCAGCACTACCAGTGGATCCTAAATTGTAGGGATTGGTCTAGGAGGCTCCTAAACTGATGCATGCAAGTGCAGTCAGTGGAATTTAGCCTCAACTAGTGTTCCCCACACTCTAGTACGTGGTACATGTGTCCCAATTAAGCTGTGTGGACCCAATTATGCTAGTGACTAAATATAGATTGAAAAGACTCCTAATTTAGACATAATTGACCAAATTGGACAAGGGAGGATTATAATCCTAACAATTAGGACCAATCCCAAGTGAGTTTTTTACTACGACGCCCATGAGGAATCATCATAGAGAATCCATACCACACATGTTAGGACCACTCCCAAGCAAGTGTTATTCTATGGTATCTACATATGAATGTAGGCATACTCGCCATACAAGAGTATTGTCTACAGAGAAGATCTCGACTGCATACGAAATGTCAGTCATGTCATTCATGAGGACTCATCGTAGAGAATCCATACCAAAAAGGTTAGGACCACGCCCATGAGAGTGTTATTCTACGGTATACACAACTGAATGTGGGTACTCTCCATGCAAGAGTAACATTTGCAAGGCCATCCTTAGATAGTAAGGACCACTCTCATGCAAAGACTGTTATACCTTCCATCCTCAAGAGAGAATCACTGTCATCTATCATTGATGCCAGTATCATGATTACTTCCCCTTTCATGGGAGGATCCATATTATCAACCTGATCCCCATTTGTCCGAGAAGGGTTCATGTCTTCAACATGTTCTTCCTTTCCGAGGAGAGTCCATATCTTCGACTTTGTTCCTCCATTTTGAAGAAGGTCCATATCATCTGTAGTTCCATCACTGTTCCTTCTTGCGAGGAAAGTCTTTTCGAACTACACCAATATTGTCATGAAAATATTCAAACTTCACTCAAGATAGAGGCTTGGTTAGTACATTGGCAACTTGCTCATTGGTACTCACATACCGGAGCTTTATAAATCCATTTTGTACCATATCCCTTATATAAAAATATTGGATTTCTATATGCTTTGATTTGTCATGGAACACTAGATTCTATGCCATCTTTATACAACTCTAGTTTTCACAGAGAATTACTGTGGTGTCCAACTCCATGTCAAATAATCTTGACATCAACTTCCAAATCTATATCGCTTCACAACAAGCGGAGCAAGCAGCAATGTACTCTGCTTCAGTTGTACTGAGAGCAACGTTGGACTGTTTCTTACTAAACCATGAGATCATGGCAGATCCTAGACAATAATATCCACCTGAGGTGCTCTTCCTTTCTACGAAACTTCCTGCCCAATATGAATCTGTATATCCATACAATCTGTAGTCATGATCTCTCCCATAGTAGAGTCCCAAATCTATCGTACCTTTAAGATACCTCATCACATGCTTTGTAGCTATCAGGTGAAACTGTCTAGGTTTAACTAGATACAGACTTAATGTGTTCAAATCAAAGCATATATTTGGCCTTATATTCATCAAATACTTCATTGACCCAATAATCTCTTTGCACCGAGTCATATCCACTAACTTTGATGTCTCATCAGACAACAACTTCAAGTTGGTGTCCATGGGTGTGGCCATGGATTTACAATCCACCATATCAAATATTTTCAAGATATCTACTACATACTTTCCCTAATTCAGAAAGATTCCTTCTAGGATCTGCCACACTTCCAACCCTAGGAAATAATGCATCAATGCAAGATCTTTCATCTCAAATTATTCAACTAGCTTCTTCTTGCAATCCTTGATTTGTTTCTCATTTCCAGTCAGAAATAGATAATCCACATACAACAATAGTATGACTGGTTCATCATCCATAATCTTCATATAAAGGTTAGGATCAACTTTACTCTTGGTAAATCCCATGCTTGTTAGTAATGTATCTATTCTGCCATACCAAGATTTAGGAGCTTGCTTTAGTCCATACAAATCCTTTTTTTCAACTTGCATACATGAGTCGCTCTGTATTCAACTTTAAATCCTTGTGGCTATTCGATGTAAACCTCTTCCTCAATCACACCATTAGGGAAGGTTGTCTTTACATCCATTTGGTGCAAGTCACACTTCATCATGGAAGCAAGTGCCATGATAGTTTTGATGGAAGTGTACCTTGCTACTGGAGAAAATGTCTCTTCATAATCGATCCCCTCTTTCTCAGAGAATCCTCTAGCCACAAATATTGCTTTGTACTTTTCAATACTTCCATCAGTAGCATGTTTTATCTTGTAGATCCATTTCGAAGATACCACTCTTGTTTTCTAGTTTGGGAACTATATACAAAAGATAATTCTTCATCATTGAATGGTATTCTTTCGTCATTGCTTTAACCCATTCTTTCTTTTGACCATATTCCTCATAACTGGAGGGTTCTTGATCTACAAGATCACACATCAAAGCTACATAACTGAAATATGGCTTTGATATTTTTTTGGTTCTTGTGGAGCCTTTTGGAGCTCCATATATCTCTGCTTCTTGTATGGTTTCTCATACCCAAGCAGGTTTTCTCTTTCGAGAGATATGCATAGTAGGGGGTTCTTGAGGTTCTAGCATGTCATGATCTTCTAATGCTACTATTTCAGGAGAGGGTTCAACTTCTATCCTTTTGGGAGGTACATCCTCTTCATGTACTTCTTTAAGATGACACCTTTTAGATTTCTTAAGAGTCGTATCTTCATCAAATGTTACATCCCTACTAATATCCATATGATGGAATTGTGATATGTATATCCTGAAGGCTTTGGAGACTTTACAGTATCCTACAAATATTCTCTTATTTCAAGAAGGATCCAATTTGGTTCTCTTCTCTTTCAGAATATGCACATATACTGTACAACCAAATATCTTGAGATGACTCACTTCAGGTTTCTTTCCTTTATACATCTCTTCAGGATTATTGAATCCAAGAGCACTGCGAGATAATCTATTATGCACACATACGGTTATTCTTGCTGCTTCATCCCATAGGTGCATAGGGAGGTCTTGGTCGTGAATCATGGTCTTCACTGCTTCCATAATAGTTCTATTCTTTTTGTCGCGTCCCCTCCCCTCTACTCACCAAGAGAGAGGGCGTGACTTCAACTGATTTGTCTATCAAAACTAAGGATCTATCCCCATGAACATAAACAAAAATGCATTGAATATAAAAATACATGTACAGATGCATAATACATGAAAATAAAATGAAAACAAATATTATTCAACACATTCACATGTTCATAATAATTGATAAAGCAAATACATTACAGGATTTAATACAGAAAATACAAGAGATCACTTATCTTGTAAATGAGTTGTACCACAAATATCTATGTTGTTGTACCGTCCCACCCAACCATAGTCCATTGTGCTCACCAAAATCTCAACACCACTTCCACACCCAAGTTGGGCATGATTTTCACAAGGAACTAGGGAACAACATGCTCACACATAGCCAAAAACACATCAAGGTTCAGCTAAGCCAATCTACAGTTGGGTTTATTAGGTTGCTAAGGCAGTGGAAAGGTAGAATTGCTAAGCTAGTGAGATCAACCACATAGCTATGGAAACCTACACCAAATCCATCTAACTTGGAATCCACAATACCTACACACCCAACACAAGGAAGTACTCCCTTCACTTCTACAAAGTCCCTCAGGCCATACTTCCCTTCTAGTGCTATTCAGGGTGTGCATAGAAGATTTTCTAGCCCCTCTTGATCTTCCTGTGAGGTTCCTCTCTTCACTAGGTTTATCAAGCCAATTCTGGGCCTCTTCCACTCCTAAGTCTTTCAGACCAAAACAAGGGTGCACACAACAGTGAAATACAAATGCTGGGTTTTGTAGAAAAACAGTTTGGAAACCAAAACGAAATTGCAAATGGGGGAATTAAACCCCTAGAAGGGAAATTTGATTTCAACAATGTTCTTGGGCATTACAGGGGCAAAAATGACCTCCATAAACCCACAAATCAGGAAATATATCTTCCCATCCACTAAGCAACACAAAATAGATTTTTGGGTATGGAAAAAAAATGAGGAAAACATAGGAAAAACATGGGGGAAACGCCCCAGCTACTCTAGTTGCATGAGGAAGAGAAAGACATGAATGAATAGTGGAATGGGCATGCATTTTTGGGTATTTACTTTCCCAATAAGCCAAAAAACGTTTTTCAAAATGATGGCTTGCCCCAATACGAAATTTTGACTCTTCCATACCCAAGGCATCAAGTACCTCAACCAATTTCTGGAAGAAATAAATGATTGGGCACAAAAGACAAAATGGGTAGTTGATAGCTTTATGGGTTCTCCCATTGACATTTGGCTCAACACTATTGACTCAAGGGGTTGAATAATTTCCCTTCTTATTCCTTATGAAATCATGCTCCCATCTCTTTGTTGAATTGACATAGCTACTTGTGGGTATTGTTTTTATTAAATTGCATATTTACACGATATCTCAATTTATACCGTGCCTGGCTAGAACGATAACCATAGGTATTGATTTTAATTTTCGATACATAAAACGCTCTATCCATAGTGGGGCCTTGGCCTTGAGCTCCTCACCAATATTTAATTAACAATATTTACATCATGTACAATTTTAATGCAATAGGGGTCAAAATCGGGATATTACATTCCCCTCCCCCCTTACATTAGCACTGTCCTTAGTGCTCTTCAAAATTGAACAAAAATGGATGTGCCACTCTCATGGAATCCTCCAGCTCCCACGTAGCCTCATCGAGACCGTAGTGCTTCCATTGCAGCTTTACCTGTCCAATGGTTCAGTTCTGGAGCACTATGACCTTCTTGTCTAGGATGCACAATGGATCAGTTTGGAACTCTCCCTCGGGTTCCACTTGGATCACATCCCAATTAATCACATGGTTATGATCATGTACATATTTCTTAAGAAAATATACATGAAAAACATTATGAGCTCTAGTTCTAGCAGGAAATTCAAGTCTATATGCAACTGGCCCTATTATTTCAAGCAGTTCAAATGGCCCACAATATCAAGGTGATATCTTGGCACAACTCCCAAGCTTCAAGGAACTCTTCCTTGGCCTCACTCTAAGATAAACATGATCCCCAATACTAAAGTATTTATGCAGTCTATGCTTATATGCATAGCTCTTCTGTCTATCTTGGGCTGCTTTCAAGTTCTTCCCGATCTTTGCAACTTGTTCCATTTCCTTAAGAAATTTTGGACCAAGCACAATTCTATTCACTGGATTATCCCGAGTCACTGGTGTCCTACACCTTCTTGCATATAAATCCTCATATGGACTCATTCCTAGTGATGCTTGATGCCCATTATTATATGCAAACTCTACCAAGTGTAAATAATCCTCCCACTTGGATGGTTTGTCCATTACATACATGTGAAGCATGTCTTCAAGCACCTGGTTTACTCTCTCTGTTTGTCCATCGGTTTGAGGATGGTAGGTGGTGCTAAAGTTCAACTTTGTACCCAAATCTGCAAAAAGAACCTTCCAAAAATTGGAAGTAAACTTGGTATCCCTATCAGAAATGATTGCCTTAGGAAATACACGCAATCTAAAAATTTCCTTCATGAAAATATTCACAATGGAATCAGCCTTATATGTGGACTTGACCGGTATAAATTGTGATGCCTTTGTTAACTTGTCCACCAAAACCATGATGGAATCATGTTGTCTCATAGTCATTGGAAACCCTGTAATAAAATCCATGGAAATGAATTCCCATTTCCATTCCGGGATTGGAAAAGGTCGCAATAAACCTACTGGGTGTTGATGTTCAACTTTTACCTGCTGACATTTCATGTGCTTAGAAATATACTTAGCAATGTCCTTTTTCATTCCCGACAAAAAATACTGCTTTTTGGATGTAACAATTGTTTTCGGATATCCAGGTGACCAACATATGGATCTTGATGGATTTCATGCTCCTTCAACTTTCTTGATTCATAGCATACTATGTGGTTGTATTACATACAAACTCCTCCAAGTCCTTGATTGCATGTATCCGTACATACCACAAAGTCTTTCTCTGGGTTTGAAATTTTCAAAATTGGTGCACTCGTAAGAATATTCTTCAACCTTTGGAAGCTCTCCTCACATCTTGGTGTCCATTCAAACTTTATACCCTTCTTTTTCAAAGAAGTGATTGAATGTGCGACGTTGGAGAATCATTAACCTCCCGTAGTACCCGACAAGTCCCATAAAGGATCTCACATCTGTCACATTTCTTGGAGTTGGCCAATTCATAATGGCCTCAATCTTCTTAAGGTCCACATATATTGCTTCGTCTGAGATAATGTGACCCAAATAATGAATTTTATTTTTATAAAAATCACATTTTCTCAAATTTGCATACAACTTATTCTCCTTTAGCAATTGCAATGCTATTCTCAAATGATCTTCATGCTCTTATTCATTATTAGAATAAATAAGAATGGCATCTAGGAAGATAAGAACAAACTTGTCCATATGTTTGCTAAAACACTATTCATGAGACACATGAATGTAGATGATGCATTTGTGAGACCAAATGGTACCACCAAAAACTCATAGTTTCCATACCTTTTTCTAAAGGTTGTCTTATGAATATCTTTCTCTTTGATTCTTACCTGATGCTAACCAAACCTCAAGTCAATTTTTGAAAATAACTTTGCTCCTCTCATTTGATAAAAAAGGTCATCAATTCTAGGTAATGGGTATTTATTCTTCACAGTAACTTTTTTCAACTGCCTGTAGTCAATACATAACCTGAGTAACCCATATCTCTTTTAAAAAAATAGAACTAGTGCTCCACACGGGGATACACTCGGACTGATATATTTATTTTCCAACAACTCTTGTAACTACATTTTCAGCTCTAGAATTTATGGTGTGCTCATCCTGTAGGGTGTCTTGGACACTGTTGCAGCTCCCGACACAAGTTCAATTGTAAAATCAATGTCTCTCTTTGGAGGAAGTCCTAGAATCTCATCAGGAAAAAATCCATGAATTCTTGTAATACATGATATTCCTCCAACTTAGGTGTTTCATTTTCTATTTCCACCAAAACATGGGATGCATACAATCAACAACCTTTCCTACAAAAATTCTTCAACTGCATTATTGAAACCTACCTAACAGAAATCACCTTTGGAATGCCTCTTACAACCCTTGGGTTTCCTTATTCATCATTGCATTCAAATATCTTGTTGTAGCATTCAAGCTTAACCTTGTGTGCTTCTAACCAATCCATTCCAATGAGAACATCATAGGAACCAAGTGGAAAAATATTTAGGTTTGCATAAGTGAATAGCCCATCCATATCTAATGGACATTTCTCTACAATTTCACTAACTTTTCTCTTGGTTCCAGTGGCTAGTTGAACTAACCATGATTTTCTATGCTTTATTTTCTTCAAAACACAAATCTCGACAATTTTAGGAGTGATATAACTGTGAGTAGATCCCGGGTCAATTAAAATAGAAACAAATTGCTTAACAATCTTACCTTAAACTTCAACCACAGTTGATTGATGATCTTCCTGGAGGTCCTCTAGTGTTTCATAGATTCTATGGATGGTCCTTGCCACTTGACCCACAGTTTCAACTCCTTGGATGTTGTGAACTTGACTCACATTCCCATTCCGATGCAGACAGTTCCTAAGCATATGATCTCCTCCACATCCCCAACATTGAAGTGGTTCTCTTGGATATTTTGGATCTCTTGGCTTGTCTCCCATCATTCTGGCTGGCTTACTTATAGCTTGTGATGGATGCCTTCGCTAATTTCATAGGTGAGAGGGTTTGAAACCTTTCTTCCCTTGGTCAAACTTCTCATTCCTCTTGTCCTTCCATGCCTTATGGAAATCATGTTTGCTTTTGTTTTGATCATAGCAATACTTGCCCTTCCTTATTTCCTCTTCTAGAGTTTGAGGTTCATCAAACTCAATCCTATCTTTATATGCCTGAGGTATCCCACTTAGAAAATGCTGAATTTTCACCTTATCATCTCGAATATACTGAAAATACCTCATATGTTCCAAAAATTTGTTTGCATATTCTTCCATGGTATATTGTCCCAATTTCAGCTCATGGAACTCTTTAATCTTATCATCATAGTACCTATCACAGAGGTACTTCTGCTTAAAATATTTCCCAAACTATTTCCACTTAATATTTATTTCATTGATCTTCTTCACTTGCTTGAGGTGCTCCCACCATATGGATTCTCTTCCATTTAAGTTGAAGATGGATACCATTGCCTTCATATTTCCAGAGTAGTCTTGGAATTGGAAATACTTTCTCATTCCAAGAAGCCAAGCTTCAACTTCTTGACCAGATTTTACCTCACCATGAAATGTAGGAGGCCTTTCCTTCTTAAATTCCCCATATGAAATGTTATTGTAATTCCTATTCCTCTTTCTCCCATGAGATGAAGAGCTTGAACCCCAAATGGATTCTTTAGAGTCATAGGATCCACTAGAAGATAATTCTAGAGTACGGGTTCTATCTCTAGGAACTCTTCTTAAGATATTGGTCCTCTTGTGGGAATTTCTACTTGAACTATTCCCACTCCCTTCTAGATTTGCTATCTGATGCCCAGAGTTTATCTGTCTTTGGATGTCTGCCAAACTCTGTAGCATGGATGCATTCAACTGATTTTGTTCTTCCTGATATTTAATCATCCTTTCATTATCTTCTCTGTAACTTTTCAACTCCAACCTTAGGCTCCTCATGGTGGCTGCAATATCTGGGGAAGACTCTTAATATCTTATCCCATTGGATTCTATTTCAACATTCTCAACCTGTATGTTTTCTCCCATGGCATCTGCCTCAAGCTCATAGGGATCCTGTGCATCATTCATGATGTTCATATTCTTGTCCCAACGAAGACCAAATTTTCCAAATTGCACTATGTAGAATGCTGCCTTTGATATGACTATGATTTTGCAAAATGTGTTCATAAACACAATTGTTAGCTACATGATATTCTCAGAAATTTATAAATTTCTTACCTTCATTTGGAAAAATCCTATATTGACAACTTGTCAAAACATAGACCTTTCTCATAGTCAATGACTGTCTCAGGGGGCGGGTCGAGGGCAGCGCCCTCATTTTTTGTTTGTAAATATTTCAATTTTGCTCAATCTAGTGCATAAGTTCACTTCCATTTTTAAACTTTCTGGCCCCTGCAATTCTCACTGAAAAACATGTTGAAATTCTCTGTTTCGGTGGACTTATCATTTTTCCTCTGATTGATGAACGCGTCGATTTCCTCCGACATGTTGGTGAACTCACCTTTTCCTTTCGACGTGTAGGCAAAACTCACCGATTTTTTCCGACATGTAGTGGTGAAACTCACCTTTTTATGCTGATTGACAAAACTTCGCTTTTGCTTCCGACGCATTGACAAAACTCCGCTTTTGTTCCCAACGTGTCTACAAAACTTGTCGTTTCCTTTCGACGCATCGCAAGACCTCAACTTTTCCTTTTGATGTGTAGGAAAAAATCATCGAGTTCATCTGACGTATCGACGAAACTCCATTTTCTCTTTCGACATGTCGAAAAAACTCATCAAGTTCATCCGACGTATTGACAAAACTCCGCTTTCTCTTCCGATGTGTCGGCAAAACTAACCAAGTTTTTTCGACACGTATCGAAAAAACTCATATTTTTTTGCCAACATGGAAAATTTGACACTTGAAAAATTTTCTTCTTTCTTTCATCGACGAAACTCGTCCATTCCCTCTGACATGTGTCGCCAAACTCACCTTAACTTGCCGATGTATTGACAAAACTCACCAAGTTTTGCCGACATGGAGATTTCCAAAACGCTTCGAATTTTTTAGAAATTTTTCTGCTTCACTGTGATCTCAGAAAATCTTATCGAGATGTATCAGTGAAACTCACCGAGTTCATCTGACACACATTGGAAAAACTCATCCTTTTGACACCGACACAAATCGACACAAATTAGCCAACTCAGCCGACATATAATTTTTTTCAAAAAAACTTGGGAAAATTTTTGTTTTGCATTGATATTGGAAAACCTTGCTAAGATGTATCGGTGAAACTCACTGAGTTTGGCTGGCATGTGTCAGAAACAATCGCCAATTTCTTCTAACATGTATCAGATAAAATCCCTAAGTTTGGCCTGCATGTCTATACTTAGAATTTTTTTTGAAAATTTTCTGCCTTTCTCTATTGGCCACTTCTAAACAGAGGATGCTTTTACCTCTGCAACTATTCATCTTGGCCCATTTAGGCCCAATGCTGCAAGCAATGTTTTGATACCACACTATCACATCCCCTCCCCTCTACTCATCGAGAGAGAGGATGAGACAACAACTGATCTATCTATCATAACCGTGGATCTAGCCCCATGAACATAAACAAAAATGAATTGAATACAAAAATACATGTACAAATGCATAATATGAAAATACAACGGAAGAAAATATCATTCAACACATTCATATATTCATAATAATTGATAAAGCAAATACACTGGAGGATTTAATACAGAAAATACAAGAGAGCACTTATCTTGTAAATGAGCCGTCCTTCAACTAGCTATGTCGCTACAATGTTCCACCCAACCATAGGCCAGTGTGCTCATCAATATCTCAGCACCACCGCCACCCCCGAGCTGGGAATGATTTCCATATGGAACTAGGAAACAACAGGCTCACACATAGACAAAAACACATCAAGGTTCAACTAAGCCAATCTACAGTTGGGTTTATCAGGTTGCTAAGGCAGTGCAAAGGTATAATTGCTAAGCTAGTGAGATTAGCCACATAATTATGGACACCTGCATGAGATCTATCTAGCTTGTAATCCACAATACCTACACACCTAACACAAGGAAGTACCCCCTTCATTGCTACAAAACCCCTCATGCCATACCTTCCCTTCCAGTGCTCTTCAGGGTGTGCATAGAAGATTTTCCATCCCCTCTTGATATGTCTGTGAGGTTCCTCTCTTCACTAGGTTTATCAAGACAATTCTGGGCCTCTTCCACTCCTAAGTATTTCATACCAAAACAAGGGTGCACACAACAACAAAATACAAATGTTGGGTTTTGTAGAAAAATGGTTTGGAAACCAAAACAAAATTGTATATGGGGGAATTCAACCCCTAGGAAAGAAATTCGATTTCATCAACATTCTTGGGAATAAGGGAAAAATGACCTCCCTAAACCAACAAATCGAGAAATCTCTCTTCCCATCCACTGAGAAAAACAAAAACAGATTTCTGGGTATGGAAAAAAATGAGGAAAAAACAAGAAAAACGTGGGGGAAACGCCCCAGCTGCTCCAGCGGCATGAGGAAGAGAAATACGTGAATGAATAATGGAATGGGAATGCATTTTTGGGTATTTTACTTTCCCAATAAGCCAAAAAACATTTTTAAAAAATTATGGCTTGCCCCAATATGAATTTTTGATTGCCATACTCTTCCATACCCAAGGCATTAACTACCTCAATCAATATCTGGAAGAAATAAATGATTGGGCACAAAAGAAAAAAAGGGTAGTTGACAGCTTTATGGGTTCTCCCATTGAAATTTGGCTCAACACTATTGGCTCAAGGGTTTGAATAATTTCTCTCCCTATTCCTTGTGAAATCATGCCCCCATCTCTTTGCTGCATTGACATAGCTAGTTGTGGGTATTTTTTTTATTAAATTGCATATTTACATGATGTCTCAATTTATACTATTCCTGGCTGGCACGATAACCATAGGTATCTATTTTAATTTCTGATACATAAAACACTAAATCCATGGTGGGTCCTTGGCCTTGAGCTCCTCACCATGATTTAATTAACGATATTTACATCATGTACAATTTTAATGCAATAGGGCTCAAAATCAAGATATAGAACTTTCTTTCCGCAACACCATTCTGTTGGGGATTATAGGGAGTGGTTAGTTCCCTCTTGATTCCCTCCTCCTTACAAAATGCTTCAAATTCCTTTGAAGTGTATTCTCCACCATTGTCTGTCCTCAGTGTCTTGATTCACTTTTCTGAAATGTTCTCTATCAAGGCTTTGAATTCCTTGAATTTACTGAACAATTCACTCTTGTTCTTCAAGAAGTATATCCAAGTATTTGTTGAATAGTAATCAATAAATGTGACATAATATTCATATCCACTTAAGAATATAGAGGGCATAGGACCACAAACATTAGAATGAATTAATTCTAATGTACCTTTGGTCTTTGTTTCAAATTTCAGAAAGGGATTCATGATATTCTTTCCACTTGCACATCCTTTGCATGTACCCTCATGATCAACCTTCAGATATGGTAACCCTGTTAATTACCACCTTGCTCACATCAGAAAATGATTTGTAGTTAATGTTGGCATGATTTTTATTTAATGTTGGCAAGCCTTCTATGCCACAATTCACTTGTGCTGGTAGAGTCATGGACAAGGGCTCTCTCTGGATGTCCTTTGAGTTTATACAATCCTCCTTCTTCTTTTCCAATGACCACATCATATTCAAGTGTCTTCCTTTGGACCACATTAGTACTTGTCCATTTATAAAAGCAACTCTATATCCTTTCTTATCTAGGGCTGAGATGGAAAGTAAGTTCTTTTTCAATCCTAGTACATATATTACTTCCTTCATCTTCATGGAAGTCCTAGAGTCAAGCTTATAGCTTGATTCACCAATACCTTTGATGGGATATTGATAGTCATCTCCGATTGATACTTTTTGGGGAGAGTCCTTCTCTTCAAGTTTTGACAGAGATTGCTTCTTCCCTGTCATATGCTTCGATCCACCACTATCAATACTATCCATGTGTCTTCTCCAGGTGTTACAGACCCAGAGAGTGCAAGGAATAGTACATATTCATCTACATCATTTTCTCTTATTAATCTCTTTCGAGGTCTTTCTTCTTCATCCTCATCTTCAACTAGATTAGAATGATGTCTCTTGTTGTTGTTGTTCTTCTTTGGTGATGGACATTCTATGGGTAGATGTCCTATCTTATGACAGTTGTAGCATTGGTACTTTGAGTAATCCTTCTTCTTCTTATTGGAAGGTTTCTGATTACTCTTATTGAATTTTGATTGCTTTCTTTCTTTAGTATGGGTGACTAGAACCTGTTCTTCTTCTCTGAGTACAGCTTCTCTGTTAGCTACTCTAGCTTCTTCTTGAATGCAATCTTCCCATACTATGCCAAACTTCATACTTTATTTTCTGGCACACAAAGTTTGTATGAATGAGTCCCAAGGTCTAGTGATACCATTGAGAGTAGTCATAACTAGTTCATCCTCATCAAGGGTGTCTCCAATAACACTTAGTTGTTCTTTGAATTGAGAGACCCTTGTGAAGTAATCTTGAATAGACTCTCCTTTTCTCATCTTGGTGCGCTTCAGTTGAGATCTTAGATTCATCTTTCTGTTGATGTTCCTTCCTTCATACATTCTGGAAAGAGCATCATACATCTGCTTAGGTGTCTTCTTAGATGACACTTATGGGATCAAGTGATCCTTAATAGAGTCAACAATGATCCTCATTGCCTTAACTAGGTCTTGTTCACGCTTCTCCTTAGTTTCATCTTCTTTAGGTTCTTCAATTTAATTCTTGATGTACTTATCGAGACCATTCTCTCTGAGAATGAGACCAATCCTATACTTCCAAGATAGGAATTTTTCTAGGCCTTCCGATTTGTCCTCAAGCTTAGTTCTTGGGGCCATCCTATCTAGTAGGTCACTAAAAATTGAAAATTACCAAAATCAAAAGCTGAACTTACGAGTAGATTTGCTTGAGGGAGGCGAGTTGGTTGATCCATTTGCTTTATGGAGATCCCAAATATGTAGTCTTCAAATCCCACTTGCGAGGTTAAAACATTGCAGAATTTCTAGTTCTGTTTCACTACAGTTTTTTTGGTTCACTGCTAAACTAGGGTTTGAATTTCCCACGGATTCAACCAGCCAAAAATATTGATCCCGAGATCAATAAATGCGCTCTAGGGAGGCGCAAATTTCTATGCAAGCACATCTCCCAAATTCCAAAATTTGCAGAAACCCTAATTTCTTCTGGAGAGGAGAGAGAGAGGGAGTTTCACCTTGTGAAAGTTGTCCTAATCAGGTTATCTCTGATACCATGTTAAGATTTCATATGCTAGACTATATTCACTAGTGTTCAATTCAAAATCATAGGAGCAACATATCCAGAATCATTGATAGAAACACAATCACAAGATAGACATGATATTTATCCTTGGAAACCCTCAAGGGGAAGAAAACCCAACAAAACTTCATCTATATAAGATTTATAAGATATAACCCAAAAACAGTTATCCTCCTCCCACTGTTATGTCTCTCTCTCTCTCCTATGCGCTACACAAGTGAGAGTTTGTGTGTCCAAATAAGAACCACAACTCTTCTATTTATACACAATGAGCCAACTGAATTTTACCCTAATCAAGCCTGCGCCACTAAACTATCTGGACCAAATTCACCTAGGAAGACTCAAAACAATATATTATATTATTCAGTAGGGTGCTATTGAACTGACTTACAATGGAGGCTTTACCTCATGACTCTATGATGACCAAATACAATAGTAACACCCCCCAGAGGAATAATAACATCTCCCTTGGGTTTCATTAGTAAAATACATTTTGAATATCCTTTGAATTAGAATATTCAACAACTATAATGGTGGTAGCTTTATCTCTGAAGATATAAGTAAGCTATGATAATTCAAAATAAGACTATTACAAGAGGCCAAAGGTGATTTTTTAACATAAATTATGATGCCCTAGGATGCAAAATCCTAAATATTTAAAACCCTAAACCATAGGAAATGATGTGGCAAATGAATGTCGAACATGAAGAGACTAATTAATACATCAACTTCCAGTGGGTGTAAATTTTACATACAATAGTTGTTTAGGTATTTTGTTGGACTACTATAAATATTAATTCATGATCTATGATTTTTCTTGTCCCACAACAACTGCCAAAAACACAATTGGAATTCTAGAAAAATGTGTTGAAAGTTTGGGCCTAAAAAACTGCAGTAAAACTACCAAGATGTGGAACTATTATAAATCAATGGAACATGTTGGTGGTCACCAATATCCACCTGGAATAGTTGTCCCCCCATAGGGAAAAATAGTCCACATTGCATCAAGTTCCTCCATCAAATGAGGAAACTCCAATAGAGTTGGATTTCATTAGTGAGTCCCCTTCACCTTGGTGTTCATGATCTGGTTGAATTTTGCTTGCTTAATGAAACCATGGTTTATTTTTGTGGGGGCCAAGTGCTAGACCAAATCTTAGGGTGTCAAAGAGATGTGAAAAATATGGTTGAAATAGTTCCACACTAAACAAGGGTGCAAGCCAAGGAAATGGGGGATACTTAATTTAAAATAATTCCCACCCACAACCTTGGTGATGGTGTAAGGCCCATATTTGAGTGGGTAGAGCTTGCAATGGGGTCATACAAGTTTCTCTTTCTACAAATGCAACCATACCTTATCTCCGACCTAAAATTTGTGTGGAACACGACACTGATTCTGGCACTACTTGTACTTAGCATTGGATTTCTACAAAATATCATGAACTTCTAGTATGAATATGGAACATTTTTCTTGTGTATATGAAATTGACATAATTACATCAATTGGAGATAATGGATAGAACCCTAAGAACATTTTAAAAATGGTGTGGTTAATCGAGTTATGAAGGCGGATTTGTTGTAGATATGTTGAACATAATGAAGACTCTTATCCCATGTGTGTGGATATTTGGAGTTATACATTCTTAGGATATGAATGGTCATCTTGCAAAGTTATCTCCTTCTTCTCATAGAATATTATAAAGAACTTATTCTTCATGTTTAAAATGAAAGTTCCCAATGTTTCCATATTGGGTGAGCCCATAATTATGTCACCATCGCTTGTCCGTAAGGACACAACCTTAAATTGTGATATGAATGTATAATCACCAATTCTCAATTGTAAATTTTTTATTTCACATTGTTTTTAATCCTAAAGGTCCATGTTTGTTTATATCTGACTTAGGAGTTAATAACTGATCAACTAATTTTGATATAATTTTTACGTTCAACAAGAGAAATAGAAATAGTAATATTTTTCTCTCCAATTGTACCTTTTATTTCAAGTGATACTAAAACAAAATTTGTTAATTTTTTAGGGAATATTCCCTTCATCATTAATGTGTTGAGAAACGCTTAGTATGGGGGATATGTTGTCACATTATATTACGTACGTAATGTTCCCAACAAGTATGAGAGAGTTGTTGTCACGTAACGTTCCAACATAGTAATAATTGAGCCAACATAAAGAATAATAAAAAGTAATAAATGAAACAATGTAAAAAATTAAAAAATAAAACAATGTAAAAAAGTTAAAAAATAAAACAATGTTAAAAATTTAAAAAGTAAAATGTAAACAAATACTTCATGTCCAAACCTCTATCCAACAAGATATAGACAATAAAAAAGGTTTTCATCTCTAGGGATTTTATCCCTCTTCGTATATGATAGATTAGGAGTTTAGATAAATCTAGCTTGGTTAAACTCCATTTATTTTTATTATTTTTTTCTTCAAATATAATGTTGATATTAAACTTAAAATAAAAAGTTTTTTGTTTTGTTTATAAAAATAAAAGATAATAATGCTTCTCTTCAACCATAAGCATCTTTTTTTTTCAATAAAAAAACCTCAATATCCTTCTGAAATTTAGAAGGTACTTGAACTTCTTTTGTAAAATGAACTCTTAAAAGGTGCCCTTGTAACTTTGAAATTGAAACTTTTATCGATGTCTTTATCTTTTATATCTTTAATTTTGAAAGTATATCACTTTTAATTGAACTGATTTTTAGTTATCCTTTTTACTTTTTAATTAATTTTTTAAGTTATTCAAATTACTAATATTTTCGCTTTTTTACTCTTATGTGAATTATTTTTTATTTTACTCTTATGTGAATTATTTTTTATTTTAATTCTATGTCAGTAGAGAATAATTTTTTTTAATTTGAAATTTTTTCACGTAAACTCTAAATAAATTGGAATCATTTATTTATTTTTAACTTTTTACCATATATGAAAAATTTCGCTTTAGTTATGCTTAATATGGAATATTTTTATTCATCTTTTTCTTGTTATGGCAATAAAGACTTGATCACTAGCTTAGAGTAACTATTTTTCTATAACTTTTTCTTAATCTTCTTCTTTTTCATTTTTTTTCATTTTTTGCTTTTAATTTTATGTTAATAATTTTGGGCCACACACCTTAAAATTATTTTTACTAGCAAAAGTAAAATTGACCACATTCTAATGAACTGAAACTCTTCTGATAACAATGAAATGAACCAATATGGTTCGAACACTAAATATCCAAAATAAATAGGACGATAGAAAAGAATCCATGTAGATAAGAATATAAAATATAATATAAGAACATAAGATATATTACATATGATATATGATACAATGCCATGGGACGATGTGCATAAATAATCGTTGACTAATCACTATGGATGAATAGACATGTCTGTTCATTAGGTCATCTCACTTCTCTCACACACACGCACATCCTTCTATTAGTTGAAAAAGAGTTTTACATTTGAGGTAGATTGGCCTGCATAGATAGGTAGATTCATTGTTTATTTGTCAAACGAGATAAGAAAAAAAAGAGATACCAATTGTTCTTCTTTGCATTTATATTCTATCCATCAAAATAATAGAGGTTCAGTCTACCTTTGGGGGAAACCAAACTATAAAACATTGTCTGTAGAATCAAAATGATCATCCAAGATATGAATGCCTGATTATTAATATTCATATCTAAGAGTGGAATGCAATCTATTATAATATACTACTAAAATATAACCTGCTTTAGGGCTTATCATATGAAAAGAGAGATTAAATTAATTTTACCACATCTAATGTTAAAGTTTGGAGATAACACAACTAGAAATTGGAAGCCCTAGTTTCTGACAATGGCCTATTTTAGCACTGTTGTGATACCATGTTAAAGTTTTGAGATAGCAACAATATATTTCAATTATATGCAACATAAACAAATAGGATCATTGAAAGAATAACCATGCACTGATTCAAATAGATTATACCGAGATCATAGTTGCATCCTTCTTATTATTTCATTGTAGTAGACACATGAATGAAATTAATAATAAATTACAAGTTCATGACTTTTACTTAATAGTGACTGAAGTGAAAAGACACATCGCTTTAGCTGGCCAAAATGTCATTTCAAAATAAACATTTTTATTAAATATTAATAGTAATATTATTAATGTATTTAAATATTATTTCTTTTGTTGGGATGACTTGTGAGGATACCTCATGAATCTATAAACACCAACATGCCCATCATCTAAATTTTGATCTGAATCAGTTGGGACACAATACAGGGATATAATTAATATCTAGACCCCTTGTGGCAATTACTAATTCCAATGGGGGGGAGTCGAGGGACAACTACGACAAAAAATAAACTTAGGACTTGATCCAAAACAATCCAGTTCTTTAGGAGGAATCTGAGTTGAACCCTCATTCCGACTAGATTTAGAACCCCAAGGGAACTAAAGGAAGAGTAATGGTCTACAAGGATTTAGTGGTGCTATGTTGGGTGTCGAAAAATATGATGCAGAGGGTTATAGAGGACCATAATTTAGTCATTGGCATCATTAATTAAAAGTTGGAGGCCTTGAAGGACCAATGCAGTTTGAACAAAATAATGGAAGGGAAGGTATGTATAAAGTGGGAAGCAGTTAGATGTTTAGAGGAACATGGGAGATACACTGGCAAGATGCTCGCAAGACACACCCATTATCGTTGATGATAACCTAGAGTAAACACCACAACATCAAAATTAATTACAACAAAATTTCTAGGTTTTTGTGCTGTCAAGCTCGATTGGGATTTTTTGTTATAATCCTTGCTAGCTCTCTAGTCTTAAGATCTCTAGGCTCTAGTTTTAGGTATCGAATAGGAAGCAAATTTTCTCAAAATTTTGTATTTGGATTCAAAACTTTCATGAGTATCCCCATAATTTAGACTTGTTCCACAACTTGGTCTCTCCTAGAGGTAGGATAAAATGCACTTTGTACTCTCATATTGTACTCTAGTCTCTATTTTACCACTAGTTATTGATAGAAGGAATAACCTTATTTACAAAAAAAATATTATTATTGTTCTATAGAGTGACCTATTCCTCAATTCCCTAATTATTTAGCTAAGACATGGCGATGTTTATACGAAACTCACTTAATATGTAGGTGGTTTTGACCAAAGTCTGAAACAATATTAAGAATCCTCTTGTCTCCCATGTTGTTTATCTTGTTCTTGTACATTAGGTACTAGTCATAACCATGTAATATTTAATTCCTCTACTATAGGATATCTTATTCCTCTATTGTACCTAGTTATAGGAAAATTCTACCACAGATAAATTATGGAAGAAAATTCTAAGTCAGAAAATAAAATAAATAATATGATTTCCTTGAGGGACTAAAACTCATACCTTAAAAAGCTTTATGAATCCCTTGATTTCATGGACAACATTCAAACCCTTTCTACAGAGGAATAAATTTTCCCTTTAGAAGACATGGATTTTGGGGTTAATTGGATTGGAAAAGTGAAATCTAAGGAAATTGAAGGATAACCAACATAAATATTAAAATTTGGTGTGCCTAACCTCATCCCTAATATCTATAAACTCTTCAATTTAGTAGTGAAGTAGGGTTTCCATAAATTGGATTGGACATATATTCTCATTGTTCCTATTTTTAAAAGTGGAGATACAAAAATCCATTTAATTATAAGACCATTATGATTAACTCACTTTTATCCAAGTTTTATGGAATAATTTTGGAAAAACAAATTGACATATGGCCAAAAAGTCACGGAAAAAGAGATAAAGGCCATGTGAGATTTATGCGCTATCATTCAACAATTGACCACCTTGTTACTCTTAGGGATATTGTTGAAGAGTGTTATAATAATAGAACCAATATTATGTGTTGCTTTGTTGACTTTAAAAAACATTTGACATAGTGCTTACAAATAACCTTTGGGATAGATTAGAAGAGCTAAAAGTTCCATTTGAGTTGAGATATGATGCAATAATGTTGTATGAGAATGTTCTTACCAAGTTTAAGAACTCCAAGGGTTGGTAAAAACAAATTAATTGTAATACAAGAGTTGATAAAGGTTTTTTTAACTATCCCCTACCCTTTTGGGCATATACATTGATAAACTACAGGGTTGTTTGGAAGATGCAGGTTGTGTCAACATGACTTTGACTAGTATAGTCATCAACCTTCTTCTTTACGTTGATGTTATATATCTTACGGAGACAAGTTCCTATGATCTTGGCAAGAAACTAAAATTCACAAGGATTTTTTCTCTAGTATGAGTATGATTGTTAACACTAACAAAACAAGGTTATGATAATCAAATCCCAAAGTATCACTTACACTAATTTCATGTATGAAAAAAACAACTTGGAGGAAGTGACTTCATACAAATATCTTTGAATTGATATTCTCACAATTATAACTGAAACTATAGCATTGGGAAAATGATTAATGGAGGGTGGAAAGCTTATTATGGACTTGAAAATAATGGTAAATCAATAGGCCTTTGAATTTTGGTTAAGAAAGAACTCATCTTCGATAGTTTTGTCACTCCTATTATCACTATGGATGTGAAGTTTGAGGTGATACATCTATGAAAAATCAGGGAGAAGGATAGAGAAAATACAAAAGTGGTTCATAACACATAATATCAAAATTAAAGGTAATACAACCTATCATATCCTCCTCATAAAAGTGAGTATTTTCCCCATTGAGAGCATGGGTAAGACTAGGTACATAATGCACAAAAACAAGATAAACAACATTGGAGACAAAAGGCTTCCTAAGATTGCTTCATACTCTATTGAAAACAACCTACAACTTAAGCCAGGTTGGCATAAGGATACCATGTCTTGGCTAAATCATTGGGATGTTGACGAGGAGGTCACTTTACATAATAATGATAATATTAAAAGTATTATTCATTTAAATTTAAGGAGAAGTTGTGGTGCGGTAAAAAATTAACGGATAAGAGAAAATTAAGATATATAAGGAGGTGATTAACCCTAATCCAGAGGATCAAAATAATCTCTCTGCTTTAAGAAGAAAATCAACATTGCTACAACATGAACAAATTATCACAAGCTCCATAGCGAAACAAGGCACGAGACAATTCCTAAAATGTTGTGAGATGAAAGAATTTGTTATCTTTGTACAATAATAAGAGGGTTAAAGATGAAAATCAATTTTTTCATAGAACGTGTTGCATACACACATATTATAATACAATTTCAAAATATTTGGTACACTAATGACCTTCCTTACTTTTTAACTCATCACAACTATGGTGATCTAGGATTGCTTTTGTTTAATATTTTCTAGCACAAATAAAAGTTTAAAGAAAACCAAGTAACTCCTTATCTTTTTAAATGTCTTATAGATCAAAGTTGGTCTTAGTGAGATTAATAAGCATCATCATCATCATTATCATTTTTTTTAAAACCATATCTATCAAGGATAGCAAAATATCAAATTTCTTGAGGTGGAAGTTTTTCTTAATATATACAAAGTCTAAAGTAAAAAGCTTTATATCTCAAGGTTAAGATGAATATATACTAATTTTCATTATTTTAAATTTTGTGTAAAATTTAAAATTAAGTTAATAGATATTATTAAATAATTTCAAATGTAAAACAAAACAATAAAATTTTAAATTAAACCAAAGTCAAAATATATTAACACTTTCTCAAAAATAAAGGATATGATAATGGTGATGATTAACACTGAAACCAACTTTGATTTAATTAATTAAAAATATACTAATTCAATATATTAATATAAAAATATGGTATTTGAAAAATAATAATTAAATAATTTTAGAAATTTCATATTACAAAAATATATAACCATTAAGAAATTATAATTCAACATTTTCCAAAATTTAATATATTTAATTGAATAAAATTGATGTAAAACGTGTTTTCATAATTCTATTTAAATTATAATTTTATAATTAATATACTTTTAAAATCCTAAAATTGTCAAAAGATTTTCAATAACACCTGAACACAAATCTGATCGAATATGTTAGCGCTATAGTTTTTTGCACCGTCCACAAACAAATTTACAGTGTTCAAATTTTAATAAAAAATTACAACCAAAGAACGAAAACATATTAAATATATATTAAATATATTGTAATTTTAGTTTTATATTATAAAAATAAATATATATTAAATATATTGTAATTTTAGTTTTATATTATAAAAATAAATTATATATTTTTAATGTATCGTGTTATAAAATAAATTATTATATTAATTATAAAATAAATTTAAATTAAAAAGTTATTAATAAAAAATATTAACAATTGAAATAGCAGCAAGGCTGCTTATACTTGCCTCTTAGAAATATTTTATTGTGATATTATATATAGTTTAAAGTTAAAAGTTAAAGAAATTATGAAACATTCAAACTTGAAACAATGTATTACTTGTTGCCATGGTACTTATATTTCTATGTGAGATTGCTTGTTGTTTATAGGTTGTTGCATTACTTGTTACTTTTTGTAAGTGTCATTGTTTATATTTCTATGTGTATATCAATTAATTAGTTATTAAGTAAGTCCTTGAAATTAAAGATCCAAAATGAGTTTACTTGTCTTTGTGAATAGGAGAGCTTTTGTCTCTACCAATAGTTGAGATAAGCAACATAGATGCCTAGTACTTGGCTCTTAAAAATAGTTTTATAAATATTAAGTAAGAAATGGATATTGAATAACATTAACAATGTTGAATGCATAATAAATACTTAACAATATAGATATTAAAAATATAACAACAATTGGAGATTTTGAAAAATCTGAATTCCAATGTAAGCACCAACTATTACAATGAAACTTTCAAGAAGATAATTCTTTAAAAACATAGAATGTGTGGCATTGTTGTATATAAATATATGGTAATCTAATAAAAAATAATAATGAAAGGAAATATTTACAAGTGTTTATAAAAATAATGTTATAGACATTGAAAAAGAAAAGATATTTGATTATATAAAATTAAAACAATAATAAGAAAAATATGATGTATAGATTTATTATGTTTTATTATAAACAAAATTTAATATTTTAATTATTATTAAAATAAAATGGTATAATATTAATATTTGATATTTATTTAAAATAATTTTTATTAAAATTAGAATTTTAAATTTATAGATTTATTATGTTTTATTATAAAAATAAAATTAATATTTTAATTATTATTAAAATAAAATGGTATAATATTAATATTTGATATTTATTTAAAATGATTTATATCTAATAAAAAGTGACATGAAATTGTTGTAAGTTAACTTATAAGATTAGGTTTGGATTTTTTAACTTATAAGTGAAAGCATGAGGCATGCCACCTCATATCCACAAAAATGTGTTTCATAAGGCATACCACCTCATAACCACAAAAAGATGTGCTTCATGAAGCATACAACTTTTTGCAATAAAAGAAATATCACCTCATATCTATACACAAAAAATATGCTTCATAAAACATACTACCTTGTATAATAGAAAACATGAGACATACCACTTCATATCTACAAAAAGATGGTCTTTATGAGACAAGCCACCTTATGTAATAGAAAACATGCCTCATGAAATCACTCCTTATATAGCTAGAACATGCCTCATGAGACAAACTATAACATTAAGAATAACATCAAAAACAACAACAAAACTATAGAAATGGAAACATCTAATATAATAAGGCTATCATTTGAAGAGAGAGAAAATTTGATATAAAAAAACCAAATATACAAAATTTTAACAAATTGCTTTATACCCATAGAAAATAATAATCTTAACAGAAAAATGGATTGTATATATTGATCGAATGAAATATATCAATAAAATATATCAATATATGTCATGGAGGATTACCTTATTTAAAAAAAATAAAAAATAATAATTCCATCGAACATTTAATCTTTATATAAAATTCATGTTAAAAACACTAACATAAAAAATGATATTGACTTTAAAATGATTTGGATATATCAATATAAAAGTTATATATGATAATATACTCTCTAAATTAAATGCATGGTATGTTTCTCCAAATTAAATGCGTCTTATATTAAATATGTTTTATATTTAAGAATACTTAATCTTTATTAAAAAAACCATGTTACAAAGTGTTTTTTTATTTAAAAACTGTAAATAATAAATAAAAGATATACCTACTCTTGAACACCCCGATGTGATCCTGCTACAAGAGACTTTAGGAGTAGGTGAGGTGATTCAGGAAAGATTGGAAAGCTGGATACCTGGGTGGTCCTTTGTATCTCTAGATGCTAGAGGTCGTTTAGGGGGCTTGGCGGTGGGTTGGAAAAACAACCGTGTAAAGCTGAATAATTCTTGGGGCTCAGAGGCGGTGTTGGGTGTTGAAATTTTCTTGGAAGAGTTGGGGATATCTCTTTCAGTGGTTAATGTTTATGGGCCTTATAACAATAGAGTTCCTTTTTGGGATTCTCTTCTACAAAATCCTTTGGTGAGTGGTGACTCGGTGGTGATGGGGGGAGATTTTAATTTCTCATTCGGGCACAATGAGGTTTGGGGACCACATGCCCAGGTGGACTCCTTAGCAAGTTACTTTGTACAGAAATTGGTGGAGAAAGGTCTGTTGGACATCGAGCTTGTTAAAATTAAGCCGACCTGGAGAAATAACCGCAGTGGAGAAGCCAGGGTAGCGAAAAGAATTGATTGGTTTTTGGTAGCAGAACAGTTGGTGGACATATTTTTTTCAGTTCGGCAATGGGTGGGCAGTGGGGGTCTCTCTGATCATTTTCCAATTTTTCTTGAAATCAAAAAGGGACCTCACAACCCTCCGAGTCCTTTAAAATTCAACAAATTATGGCTTCAGGATGAGACTTTCAAAAATCTCTTTCTCACTCACTGGAATTCTATCATAGGGGATGATGACAGATTGGCTGCCATCCAGTTTGCAGACAATATAAAAAATATTAAAGGGAAAATCAAAGAATGGGCAGTTGAAAAGAAAAGAAGAGACGATGCTGAACTGAAGAATATTGAAGCAAAACTTCTGATGATTTACGAAGGGGAAGGAGGGGGTTTTTCTACGCAGGAGTCTAAGGAGGCTTTGTCAAGGCTGGAGGGGAGACGCAGTACACTGCTGTTGGAAAAAGAAGAAACATGGAGACTCAAAAGCAGGGCCCTTTGGTTAGAATGTGGGGATGATAACACTAAATTCTTCCATGCTTACGCCAGAGGAAGGAAGGTGGCAAATACTATATGGAGTCTTCAGGATGAGGAAGGTAACTGTTGTAAAGGAAAGCATCCTATGGCTAGGGTTTAAGAGGCCATCAACGTACTGGGGTTGAAAGAGAGATGCATAATGTTCAGCAAGTAAATACAAGCAAGATCAGAGATAAGAAAGCTCCACACCTGACTAACTGAAGGCTGGTCCAAGCTTTCTCTTCAATCCTCTTCTTGCTCCTCTCGCTCCAAGAGACTTGCAAAACAAGTTATACCTTCCTCAAACCATTATGACCACATATAAGACAATGAAAATCAAATAAACATAAACAAATGATGTGAATAACATCATCATATGATCAGAAACAAAGATTCAATTACACATTGAACAATGATTTGGGAAGAAGAAGGACATCATATCTTTATTAATCTTGAAAACAAGTACAAATATACCTTGTCTTCAAGTTGGCACCTCACGAAACCTCGATCTAGTTCTGCTGTTTCTCTTCTCCAAAGAACTCAGCCTCCAAGCTCTGCAACACTAAGGGAAGATCTCCAGGGCAAAGGTGTGGGCAAAGAGAGTCCCAATTCCTCCAGCATAACAATGCATAAATTCAAAGTCCCCTTTCATGGACCTCCCTACCTCTATTTATATGCTGAAGAAGAGTTAGGGGCGAAGCCAAAGTGGTTACAACTGAAGGAGTCAGTTGTATAACTACCCAAACTAACTCAAAAGGCGTGTTTTTATGTTTTAATGTTAAGAAACAGATTCGCGACTACGAAGGAGGACAAACCGTGCATGATATGCAAGTTTACACAAGAGAAACCCGTGAATATATGCATGCGCGACTTGCAAAACACAAGAGTCGCGAGTGATGCGCGGGTTGCACATAAGGAGAGTCGCGCATACACAAAAAACACATTTTTAAGGTATTTCTGGGCATTTTCAGACTTTGGTGTCTTCTAGAAAGTTTTAGCTAACTGAAATACCTTTCCAACGGTGTAGAAATGAGGTCAAACGGAGTTACAGAACACAAGATATGGGTCCTCCAAGATAGGTGTTTTTTCAGTGACTTTCATGAAGTGCCGACATGCGACGAAATCATGGGAAAGTGGTCACAGGCAGAGATGTGTCATTTTGGGCTATAACAGATGCCCCCTAATGTGTGAGGTTAGAGGAGAAGATGATAGCCGAAATACATTATAAAGGAAACAGCTGAGTATGGAGAGAGCAGAGAATCCAATATCGAAAGGCTCGAGTGAAGGTACCTGAAAGAGAGATAAATGTCAGAAAAACTGATCTCTGGAACATACACGTCCATATACAAAACATCGCCATAAAATACAGGCGGATCCAACATATGTATAACTGATGAAACTATCATGGTCGCTCAATATGCAAAAAGGCGCCATATCAAATCTAAAGGAGTCATGGCCACAAATGAACAAGGGGGATCCATACTCAACAATCGATCATAGCCACAAAAATACAAGGTGGATCTATGTCTCAGCAAAATGTCATATAAAGTATAACAAGGTCTTGCGCAACTTGGGCAATAGCAAAAGATGAGGATGCTACTGTCGGCCCAAGGTCTTCAATCCAAATCGCCCAAAAAAGGTACGAATCCTAACCATGCGAATAAAGGAGCTGAAGTCGAACATGGAGGAAACCGTTTGATTATCGGTCAATAATAAAAACCGTTAACAAACGCGAGGGAAACCACCATTAATGAAAATGGTCCCCAAGGTACCTAGTACATTCTAACAAGTGTGATTACAAGGACTTGAAGTTGAACACTTGAAGAATATATCGAGTAGGAGACATTAAGGTATCCCCAACTACCCAATAGCGAGGGAAATTGCCATTGAGGACAACAATTCCCAAGGTACTGTCATAAAACTCTAAATCTCGTTCCCAGAGCAAGATGTGTTGCAGTCGATAGGAAGAGATCCGTTGGAAGGAAGGCATTAAGGCATCCTTCATCATCCAACACGAGGCAAGTCAAAGACTAATTGGATCTGGAATTGGTACTAAATTTCACAAAAAGGACCGCTGAAGACATGATGTAATGAACTGATACCAGGGAATGGCCGACACAAAAGGTCAAGGAAACTACAGAATGGCCGACAAAGGTTTAATCCTTGAACAGTGAGCACGACACAAAAGTGACTTAGGCAGCTTTTGACACAAAATAGGACCAACGAAACAAATCTGCAAGGTAGGAGACATTGACAGATTCCCCATATAATTGGAAAAGAGACCAACTGGAGGAGTAAGAAAACTCTGAATCAGGATAAGGTCAAAAGACTAGGACCCAAATGTTGATAGACTCAAAACTGGTGCTTTGTTCAAGGAAACAAGACTTGCTGCCATGATGTAAAAAGCCTATGGAAATAAACCTTCCCCTTCCCCTCTTTCTTGTAAAGGTTTAACGAGTCCAAGAAAGCAAACTCGAGACCATCTTCATTTTTTGACAAGCTCGAAGAAAAGAAAGAAGAATGCTTGATAAGGCACTAATTCGTGGATTTTACGAGCCCGAACTAGTACATGCTCGACGGTGTTTTCATAATTTAGAGAGTCTGAAAACTCCAAAGAAGACTCCAGGGGGGTCCTTTTTTGTACAATTTAGTCTCCTGAGGCCGAAAAAGTATAAAACAAACAAGAGAAGAACTCTCTTAACTTCCGAAGAAGAAAAGGCGCACCTTTTTCATAATTAGTCAGGAAGGTCCGAAAAAGGTTAAATTACCACCTACCCAACGCTCCTTCAAAAGCAGCATATACAGCCTGAGTTTTACGAGTGTGAAGGAAGGCAAGATCACTTGGAAAGATCCATTTGGTTACGAGAAATGGAGCTTACAACAATAAACTT
>LPNX010546652.1:429299-441675 GCA_001517045.1 Pseudotsuga menziesii | reverse complement strand
GAATTCCCAAGGCTAGACAAGTTCTTCTATCAAATGCCAGTAACTGACTAGCAGTCGACACAAGGCTGGGAGATCCCATACCTCGCCAAGCACGAGCAGACAAAATGCTAACTGAGGCTCCTTCATCAACAATGCAACAAGCAATTGTATAGGGTTCAACTTTGACCTTTATCTGGAAAGGTGCACAGGAAGGAAGGCACGGCTCAACTAGGCTATCCCAATCAAAGGAAGCAATCCGAGGGCTTGGTGGGGGTTGATCCGAAACAAGTTCAGTGCCCCCTTGTTCAGTAAGATCCGAACTGGCAGTGAAGAAAATGTGACTAGTAGACACTTCACTCTCCTGAGGAAGAGTGGGATTGATCGATACTGGGATCGATTCAAACGTTGCATGAAAGTCACTCTCCGAAGGGAGAGTGGGATTGACCAAAGATGACATTGGTTCAATCACATTAGGGTCACTCTCTGACAGGAGAGTGGGATTGACCAAAGATGACATTGGTTCAATCACGTGAGGAGCACTCTCCGAAAGAAGAGTGGGATCGACTAAATCTGAGATTTGTTCGACCACTTGATCAACCAAAGGTTGAGTAGGAGGTTGAGAAACTATAGGGTGTTCAGAAGAATGAAATCCATGAGTCTCGGACCACACTCTTCACACCTCTAGGATAGCAGGGCACAGATGAGTAAGGTGATCTCCCTAGCATAGCACACAAGGGAACTTAAGATGATGCTTCGAACGACCAGTTTTCTCAACTGAGTCAACATGACTAGCAGTGGATGACTGTTTTCTATCAACATGACTAGCAGAGGATGAGAGTTTACCCCCAGCGTGAACAACAGAGGTTGGGTGACTGGGTCCAACCTTACTAAGAGAGGCTGGTTGTTGAGAGACTCCATAATGTTCAAAAACAGGATGACCATGAATCCAAACTCTTCGCACCTCCTCAATAGAAGCGCATTTATAAGTAAGGTGGTCTCCCTCACAAAGCTTACAAGGAAACTTGAGCTTGTGTTTTGAATGGGTAGACTTGTCAACAGTGTTAACATGACTCGCAGTGGTTGACGGGTTGTCCTCAGCTTGAAACACAGAGGCTGAAAGACTGCCCCTAGCGTGCCTGGCAGAGGCTAAGAGACTAGGTCCAACATGACTTGTAGAGGTAATACGGGCACCATCAACATGAACAACAGAGGCTGAATGGTTAGGATCAACATGCTTTGCAGCAGTTGAGTGTGTGCCCCCATCTTGAGCAACAGAGGCTGGGTGAACGGATCCAACGTGAACACTAGAGGTTGGATGGGGAGGTTCAACTTGAACACCAGAGGTTGAACGAGTGCACTCAACGTGAACACCAGAGGCTGAGTGACAGGATCCGACATGACCTGGAAAGGTTGGAAGGATCCCACCAGCGTGAACACCAGAGGATGGATGGATGGATCCAACTTGAACAACAGAGGTTGGATGGGGAGGTTCAACTTGAAAACCAGAGGTTGAAGGAGTGCACTCAGCTTGAAAACCAGAGGCTAAGTGACTAGATTCGACATGACCTGGAAAGGTTTGAAGGATCCCACCAGCTTGAACACCAGAGGCTGGATGGATAGATCCAACTTGAACAACAGAGGTTGGATGGGAAGGTTCAACTTGAAAACCAAAGGTTGAACGGGTGCACTCAACGTGAACACCAGAGGTTGAGTGACTAGATCCAACATGACCTGCAGAGGTTGGATGGGTGCCCCCAGCCTGAACAACCGAGGCTGGGTGGTGAGGTTCAACTTGACTTACAGAGGTTGAACGGGTGCACTCAACGTGAACACCAGAGGTTGAGTGACTAGATTCAACATGACCTGCAGAGGTTGGATGGGTGCCCCCAGCCTGAACAACCGAGGCTGGGTGGTGAGGTTCAACTTGACTTACAGAGGTTGAACGGGTGCCCCCTTGCTTATGTGTTTTCTTCCTATTCCTCCTTCTTTTACTCCTTTTAGACTGCCGGTTACTAGTATCAGTACTTTCGCCGCATGAGGTAGAAGGAGGAGGAGAACTAACTACAGGTGAAGGGGAGAGAGTGTTTTGATGCCCTTGATATAAGGTGCTTACTTGAGAAGCATTAGGAGCATTTAGGACAGTTCGAGTGGAAAAAAACCACACCGGTAGCCCTATGGTGAATCCCGGAAGATTCAAGGTGGCCATCAAGGGAACACCAACATTCCCTGTGAGAGGAATAGGACAAGGAGCTCCCATCATGGGGATCTCTTGGTTGGTGTTCAAAGGGATGTTAGCCATAGATTCGAAACAAGAGACAAAGTCTGAGGTTGATAGAACACCAAAATTACCAAGCAGACACCTAAAGGCCCACTAAGTACAGACAAACCACACAGCACTCACTAAAAAGATCCTAGAGTCTCACGCAATCTAAAAAAGGCTATAAAGATATACGTTCCAGAAGAAGGTTGATGAACAGTTACTTGGCGTCCTTGAGGGGTTCTCAGGCACAAGCGGAGGAATCACCCACCACCCTCCTGCACTTTCCATAAGGGTTACCTTCCAAGTCCATCCAAGGTGAACCAGAAATAACCTTCCGGTTTACCTGTGTATGAGCCCTAAAAGACAAGAGACTAAAGGCTACCTTGATAATACCTACTGTCTGGGGGGACAGTTGCAAGCCGAACTCGTACGCATGGGCAGGGTAGCTGAGCCCGAAATTCTTCCTAGACAGAATCCCCAGATGCGCAAAAGTCCTGAGTTACGTTTTGACAAGGATTCAGGGGGTTATCCCCTCTGTCCAAGCCTCCACGCGACCTCGTGCTTAACTCCTATTTGAGAGGAGCTTCCCAGATACAGCGGTAGAACCAAGGATTTACCTAGTGAAAGGTCCACTACGTCTGAGTTTATAGCTTGCGGGAAGTTTACACTCCCTAGCCCACAAGCCTAGCCTAAGCTAGTAGGTGGAAGGCCCTAAAAATAAAACTTACTAATAAATTTTAAATTTATGCGTTAATTTTAAGGGCTTTTTCTTACTCAAGAGGAAATGGAATGGTAAACTGGTGGTGTTTTGACCCAAAAAATGAAAGAAAATGACTAAGCAAAAGAGAAATGAAATGCAAAAAGCAAATAGCTATTCTCTTTATATTTTCAAATGACTTGAAAGCCAAAAAAGATCAAAACTTTTTAAATTTTTTAAAGTTTTTCAAAAACAATGCTATGCTATGCAATTTAGACTAACAACGTAATCTATATGCACATAAAGCAACCATATGTTTTTGTATTTTTCTTTTATAAATGCAAAAGAAAAATCAGCTTATCTACTTATGCAAACAAGTACTGAAAGCAAAGAAAATAGACAACTACTTTATACCCCGAAAACAAACCCTAGGTTTCCCTAAAGTTGAATATAAACCTCTTTTAAAAGGAAAGCTTACAAAAGTAAACAAGCCAACACTTTGGAATGAAAAGACTGAGCATAAAGACTGACATAAACAAAGGTCAAGAAGTCCCAAGCATCAATCTAACCTACAAACAAAAGCTGCTCAGTACCTTGTCCAACAAGGTCAAACCAAAGAAAGAAGTAGGGGGAAAGTAACAAAACAAGTTCTTTTTAATTTTCTTTTATAAAGGAAAAAGAAAAACTACCTACAAAGCAAAAGCATGCAGATAAAAAGAACAAAGCAAAAGGAACTTTGCTATGCAACCACCCAACAAACTCTAGAACCAATTAAAGTTAGCATAAACCCTACTTGGCAGAAAGGCTTGTATACGAGACAAGACAACTATTTTGGCAAGGTGAAGTAGACCAACCAAAGAAGGAGGAAAACAACATCCACAAGCTTTTGAAATCAAACAAAGGCCACTAAAAGAGGCTGATCAGAAACAAAAGGCCAAAAAGCAAACCAAGCAAAGGAGATAGGTGAAAGAGCAAATAGTAAATCCTAATGCTATGAATGGGGTTACCACATAGATAAAGAACAACAAAAAGAATGACACAAACTCCCTGGATTCATGCACCCGTAGAAGACCTTAACAGACCCACCATGCACCTGAAATGCACTGTGCTTTGAGTAAATTTGGATCTAATAAAGCAAACAAGCAAGAATTTCTCCAAGCAAAAAGACTCAAAGGCTTTTGAAAAAGCAGGTAGGGTGATCACCAAAAGTCTTCAGACAAGCTACACAACATTCATAAAGAGACACCACTCACAAACAGGGATTACCTGAAGAAGGGAACAAGCAAAAAATGACTTAAAAAAACCTAACTTCCAGGTATATACGCAACTGTCTATAAGGGCAGGTCGCGAATGATACACGACTGTTCAGTAGAACAACCCGCGCATGCAAGCTTGCATTCGCGACTGTTCAAAAGAGCAAGTCGCGAATGGGGAGGAAAATCTTAAAAAAGATCAACAAACTACCTTAAGAAGGCAGGGGAGGGATGCAATCAGACTTATAAGGTGTTCCTAAGTGGCAAGAAAGACTTGAAACAATGCAAAAGCTGAAAGAAATCAAGAGAAAAACCCCAAATAGACAAGGCTAGTCGCCAGCGGAGTCGCCAGTTCTATTGTAAAGGAAAGTATCCTATGGCTCGGGTTTAAGAGGCCATCAACGTACTGGGGTTGAAAGAGAGATGCACAATGTTCAGCAAGTAAATACAAGCAAGATCAGAGATAAGAAAGCTCCACACCTGACTAACTGAAGGCTGGTCCAAGCTTTCTCTTCAATCCTCTTCTTGCTCCTCTCGCTCCAAGAGACCTGCAAAACAAGTTATACCTTCCTCAAACCATTATGACCACATATAAGACAATGATAATCAAATAAACATAAACAAATGATCTGAATAACATCATCATATGATCAGAAATAGAGATTCAATTACACATTGAACAATGATTTGGGAAGAAGAAGGACATCATATCTTTATTAATCTTGAAAACAAGTACAAATATACCTTCTCTTCAAGTTGGCACCTCATGAAACCTCGATCTAGTTCTGCTGTTTCTCTTCTCCAAAGAACTCAGCCTCCAAGCTCTGCAACACTAAGGGAAGACCTCCAGGGCAAAGGTGTGGGCAAAGAGAGTCCCGATTCCTCTAGCATAACAATGCATAAATTCAAAGTCCCCTTTCATGGACCTCCCTACCTCTATTTATATGCTGAAGAAGAGTTAGGGGTGAAGCCAAAGTGGTTACAACTGAAGGAGTCAGTTGTACAACTACCCAAACTAACTCAAAAGGCGTGTTTTTATGTTTTAATGTTAAGAAACAGATTCGCGACTACGAACCAGGACAAACCACGCATGATACGCGAGTTTACACAAGAGAAACCCATGAATATATGCATGCGCGACTTGCAAAACACAAGAGTCGCGAGTGATGCGCGGGTTGCACATAAGGAGAGTCACGTATACACAAAAAACACATTTTTAGGGTATTTCTGGGCATTTTCAGACTTTGGTGTCTTTTGGAAAGTTCTAGCTAACTGAAATACCTTTCCAACAGTGTAGAAATGAGGTCAAACGGAGTTACAGAACTCAAGATATGGGTCCTCCAAGATAGGTGTTTTTTCAGTGGCTTTCATGAAGTGCCGACATGCGACGAAATCATGGGAAAGTGGTCACAGGAAGAGATGTGTCATTTTGGGCTATAACAGATGCCCCCTAATGTGTGAGGTTAGAGGGGAAGACGATAGCCGAAATACATTATAAAGGAAACAACTGAGTATGGAGAGAGCAGAGAATCCAAGATCGAAAGGCTCGAGTGAGGGTACCTAAAAGAGAGATAAATGTCAGAAAAACTGATCTCTGGAACATACACGTCCATATACAAAACATCGTCATAAAATACAGGCAGATCCAACATATGTATAACTAATGAAACTATCATGGTCGCTCAATATGCAAAAAGGCGCCATATCAAATCTAAAGGAGTCATGGCCACAAATGAACAAGTTGGATCCATACTCAACAATCGATCATAGCCACAAAAATACAAGGTGGATCTATGTCTCAGCAAAATGTCATATAAAGTATAACAAGGTCTTGCGCAACTTGGGCAATAGAAAAAGATGAGGATGCTACTGTCGGCCCAAGGTCTTCAATCCAAACCGCCCAAAAAAGGTATGAATCCTAACCATGCGAATAAAGGAGCTGAAGTCGAACATGGAGGAAACCGTTTGATTACCGGTCAATAATAAAAACCGTTAACAAACACGAGGGAAACAACCATTAATGAAAATGGTACATTCTAACAAGTGTGATTACAAGGACTTGAAGTTGAACACTTGAAGAATCTATCGAGTAGGAGACATTAAGGTATCCCCAACTACCGAATAGTGAGGGAAATTGCCATTGAGGACAACAATTCCCAAGGTACCGTCATAAAACTCTAAATCTCATTCCTAGAGCAAGATGTGTTGCAGTCGATAGGAAGAGATCCGTTGGAAGGAAGGCATTAAGGCATCCTTCATCATCCAACACGAGGCATGTCAAAGACTAATTGGATCTGGAATTGGTACTAAATTTCACAAAAAGGACCGCTGAAGACATGATGTAATGAACTGATACCAGGGAATGGCCGACACAAAAGGTCAAGGCAACTACAGAATGGCCGACAAAGGTTTAATCCTTGAACAGTGAGCACGACACAAAAGTGACTTAGGCAGCTTTTGACACAAAATAGGACCAACGAAACAAATCTGCAAGGCAGGAGACATTGACAGATTCCCCATATAATTGGAAAAGAGACCAACTGGAGGAGTAAGAAAACTCTGAATCAGGATAAGGTCAAAAGACTAGGACCCAACTGTTGATAGACTCAAAACTGGTGCTTTGTTCAAGGAAACAAGACTTGCTGCCCTGATGTAAAAAGACATGGAAATAAACCTTCCCCTTCCCCTCTTTCTTGTAAAGGTTTAATGAGTCCAAGAAAGCAAACTCGAGACCATCTTTATTTTTTGACAAGCTCGAAGAAAAGAAAGAAGAATGCTTGATAAGGCACTAATTTGTGGATTTTACGAGCCCAAACTAGTACATGCTCGACGGTGTTTTCATAATTTAGAGAGTCTGAAAACTCCAAAAAAGACTCCAGGGGGGTCCTTTTTCGTACAATTTAGTCTCCTGAGGCAGAAAAAGTATAAAACAAACAACAGAAGAACTCTCTTAACTTCCGAAGAAGAAAAGGCGCACCTTTTTCGTAATTAGTCAGGAAGGTCCGAAAAAGGTTAAATTACCACCTACCCAACGCTCCTTCAAAAGCAGCATATACAGCCTGAGTTTTACGAGTGTGAAGGAAGGCAAGATCACTTGGAAAGATCCATTTGGTTACGAGAAATGGAGCTTACAACAATAAACTCGATGCTTTGTTCTTTAGGGTTTAACGAGCATGACAAAGACATAAAGTACACTCGAAATCTTTTTCATGTCTTGGTCCAGAGCATGAAAAAGAGAAAACTAAGCTCATACCGGGGGTTCCTTTTCCGTAAGTTTAGTCCCCCAGGTCTGGAAAAGAGATAAACCTATGCCTGAGAATACTCTTCTCAATTCAATAGAAAAGAGAGGGATCCTTTCTCGTATTATTCCACATGGTCCAAGAAAAAGATAACCTACCACCAATGTGGATGCCCATTCACATATTCTTAACGAGCCTGAGCGGACAAGTTTACTCGGCAGTCAAGTCTATTTTGAGGAGTCAGACCTGGGCCTAAAGAAACTCATAATCTTTCCCGTGAAGTTTTAACAAGTCTGGAAAAGTCAACTCGTGGCCTCCTTACTGTTTTTAACGAGCTCGAAGGAGAGTAGAAAGAATGCTCTAAATGTGAGGAGACGAGTGTCATAGACATGCAAAACTAGTTCCAAGCGCAAGGAACAAACCTATGCATAATGCAAGGAAAGCGAGCAAGATAAGGACACTCGGGGAACATCTCCTCGGGGTAAAGGTTGTCAAGTTGCAAAGGCCAAATGATACAAGGCTAAGCGGTGATGAGAACAAAGATGAGGGCTTATACAACGAGCTAAAAGCGTGGAAGCCGGCATCAGGATCATAAGCACGAGCAAGGAATATGCAAATGAAATTACAACTTGAACAACAAGGTGAGGCCCATAAACAGTTGTGAATCCAACTAATAATCCCGTCTCCAAGAAACAACAACATCAGAAGAAACGATCCGATGCGGGTCACTTTAGCAGAAACACTTGTGACTTTGCTATCTTCTACAAAAGGAAAAGTCAAGGCAGAATCAACCGACGAAGATTCTATAGGACCAAGGCTCGAGGGTTTATAATCAATAAGATCAACCTCAAAAGAGAAGCAAAAATCAACAAGGGAGATAGAGTCTGCAGGAACAAACTCAATATCACAGGAGCTGAGAAATTCATAAGAAAAAATCAAACTCATCAGGATCACTGACTTGCTTTTCAAATGAAGAATCAAAAGACTCAACAAAAACCAACATAAGAAAAAGGGAAGGCTTACTAAGCAAATCAGGGTTAGACTTAATCACAACTGGAAAAGAAGGTCAGACTGTATCAAAGACTCCAGGAAGACTTCATCCGAAGGGAGGAAATCATCCGAGATAGGACACATATCTGAACTTTCAAATGGATGGGGAGAGTGGAGAGAAAGCTCTACAATCTGTATAGGTTGACTCACCCAATCAAATGCTGGGACCAAGTCCCGAGAAGGTAAGCATGAAAACAGAGGCTGCTTCTTAGTAGCAATTGAACACAAATGACAAGAAGCCACATAGTTCACCTGTGGTGGGGTAGTGTCTACAGAAACACTGGGAATCAACAAAGGAAAAACTTGGTCTCTAGTTGGGTTAGGATACGGATCAAGAAAATCCAACTGATCAATAGTGACAATTTCTTCGCCATGATTAAAGTACATCACACGGAAGAATGTTGACACCACAGCTTGCATGGCATAGACATAATCACGTCCAAGGAGCATATTAAAGTCCAAAGGGTCTTCTATCACCATGAAGTCAACTAAGACGGTCTTCCCACCCAAAGTAACAGGTGTTTGAGGAATAATTCCCAAGGCTAGACAAGTTCTTCTATCAAATGCCAGTAACTGACTAGCAGTCGACACAAGGCTGGGAGATCCCATACCTCACCAAGCACAAGCAGACAAAATGCTAACTGAGGCTCCTTCATCAACAATGCAACGAGCAATTGTATAGGGTTCAACTTTGACCTTTATCTGGAAAGGTGCATGGGAAGGAAGGTGCGGCTCAACTAGGCTATCCCAATCAAAGGAAGCAATTCGAGGGCTTGGTGGGGGTTGATCTGAAACAAGTTCAGTGCCCCCTTGTTCAGTAAGATCCAAACTGGCAGTGAAGAAAATGTGACTAGTAGACACTTCACTCTCCTGAGGAAGAGTGGGATTGATCGATACTGGGATCGATTCAACCGCTACATGAAAGTCACTCTCCGAAGGGAGAGTGGGATTGACCAAAGATGACATTGGTTCAATCACATTAGGGTCACTCTCTGACAGGAGAGTGGGATTGATCAAAGATGACATTGGTTCAATCACGTGAGGAGCACTCTCCGAAAGAAGAGTGGGATCGACTAAATCTGAGATTTGTTCGACCACTTGATCAACCAAAGGTTGAGTAGGAGGTTTAGAAACTATAGGGTGTTTAGAAGAATGAAATCCATGAGTCTCGGACCACACTCTTCGCACCTCTGGGATAGCAGGGCACAGATGAGTAAGGTGATCTCCCTTGCATAGCACACAAGGGAACTTAAGATGATGCTTCGAACGACCAGTTTTCTCAACTGAGTCAACATGACTAGCAATGGATGACTGTTTTCTCTCAACATGACTAGCAGAGGATGAGAGTTTGCCCCCAGTGTGAACAACAGAGGCTGGGTGACTGGGTCCAACCTCACTAAGAGAGGCTGGTTGTTGAGAGACTCCATAATGTTCAAAAACGGGATGACCATGAATCCAAACTCTTCGCACCTCCTCAATAGAAGGGCATTTATAAGTAAGGTGGTCTCCCTCACAAAGCTTACAAGGAAACTTGAGCTTGTGTTTTGAATGGGTAGACTTGTCAACAGTGTCAACATGACTCGCAGTGGTTGACGGGTTGTCCTCAGCTTGAAACACAGAGGCTGAAAGACTGCCCTCAGCGTGCCTGGCAGAGGCTGAGAGACTAGGTCCAACTTGACTTGTAGAGGTAATACGGGCACCATCAACATGAACAACACAGGTTGAATGGTTAGGATCAACATGCTTTGCAGCAGTTGAGTGTGTGCCCCCAGCTTGAGCAATAGAGGCTGGGTGAACGGATCCAACGTGAACACCAAAGGTTGGATGGGGAGGTTCAACTTGAACACCAGAGGTTGAACGAGTGCACTCAACGTGAACACCAGAGGCTGAGTGACAGGATCCGACATGACCTGGAAAGGTTGGAAGGATCCCACCAGCGTGAACACCAGAGGCTAGATGGATGGATCCAACTTGAACAACAGAGGTTGGATGGGGAGGTTCAACTTGAAAACCAGAGGTTGAAGGAGTGCACTCAGCTTGAAAACCAGAGGCTAAGTGACTAGATCCGACATGACCTGGAAAGGTTTGAAGGATCCCACTAGCTTGAACACCAGACGCTGGATGGATAGATCCAACTTGAACAACAGAGGTTGGATGGGAAGGTTCAACTTGAAAACCAGAGGTTGAACGGGTGCACTCAACGTGAACACCAGAGGATGAGTGACTGGATCCAACTTGAACAACAGAGGTTGGATGGGAAGGTTCAACTTGAAAACCAGAGGTTGAACGGGTGCACTCAACGTGAACACCAGAGGTTGAGTGACTAGATCCAACATGACTTGCAGAGGTTGGATGGGTGCCCCCGGCCTGAACAAACAAGGCTGGGTGGTGAGGTTCAACTTGACTTGCAGAGGTTGAATGGGTTCCCCCTTGCTTATGTGCTTTCTTCCTATTCCTCCTTCTTTTACTCCTTTTAGACTGCCGGTTACTAGTATCAGTACTTTTGCCGCATGAGGTAGAAGGAGGAGGAGAACTAACTACAGGTGAAGGGGAGATAGTGTTTTGATGCCCTTGATATAAGGTGCTTACTTGAGAAGCATCATGAGCATTTAGGACAGTTGGAGTGGAAAAAAACCACATCGGTAGCCCTATGGTGAATCCCGAAAGATTCAAGGTGGCCATCAAGGGAACACCGACATTCCTTGTGAGAGGAATAGGACAAGGAGCTCCCATCATGGGGATCTCTTGGTTGGTGTTCAAAGGGATGTTAGCCATAGATTCGAAACAAGAGACAAAGTCTGAGGTTGATAGACAACCAAATTACCAAGCAGACACCTAAAGGCCCACTAAGTACAGACAAACCACACAGCACTCACTAAAAAGATCCTAGAGTCTCACGCAATCTAAAATAGGATATAAAGATATACCTTCCAGAAGAAGGCTGATGAACAGTTACTTGGCGTCTTTGAGGGGTTCTCAGGCACAAGCGGAGGAATCACCCACCACCCTCCTGCACTTTCCACAAGGGTTACCTTCCAAGTCCGTCCAAGGTGAACCAGAAATAACCTTTCGGTTTACCTGTGTATGAGCCCTAAAAGACAAGAGACTAAAGGCTACCTTGATAATACCTATTGTCTGGGGGGACGTCGCAAGCCGAACTCGTATGCATGGGTAGGGTAGCTGAGCCCGAAATTCTTCCTAGACAGAATCCCCAAATGCACAAAAGTCCTGAGTTACGTTTTGACAAGGATTCGGGGGGTTATCCCCTCTGTCCAAGCCTCCACGCGGCCTCGTGCTTAACTCCCGTTTGAGAGGAGCTTCCCAGATACAGCGGTAGAACCAAGGATTTACCTAGTGAAAGGTCCACTACGTCTGAGTTTATAGCTTGCGGGAAGTTTACACTCCCTAGCCCACAAGCCTAGCCTAAGCTAGTAGGTGGAAGGCCCTAAAAATAAAACTTACTAATAAATTTTAAATTTATGCGTTAATTTTAAGGGCTTTTTCTTACTCAAGAGGAAATGGAATGGTAAACTGGTGGTGTTTTGACTCAAAAAATGAAACAAAATGACTAAGCAAAAGAGAAATGAAATGCAAAAAGCAAATAGCTATTCTCTTTATATTTTCAAATGACTTGAAAGCCAAAAAAGATCAAAACTTTTTATATTTTTTTAAATTTTTCAAAAACAATGCTATGCTATGCAATCTAGACTAACAGCCTAATCTATATGCACATAAAGCAACCATATGTTTTTGTATTTTTCTTTTATAAATACAAAAGAAAAATCAGCCTATCTACTTATGCAAACAAGTACTGAAAGGAAAGAAAATAGACAACTACTTTATACCCCGAAAACAAACCCTAGGTTTCCCTAAAGTTGAATATAAACCTATTTTAAAT
>LPNX010546652.1:316157-428884 GCA_001517045.1 Pseudotsuga menziesii | reverse complement strand
AGACTCAAAGGCTTTTGAAAAAGCAGGTAGGGTGATCACCAAAAGTCTTTAGACAAGCTACACAGCATTCATAAAGAGACACCACTCACAAACAGGGATTACCTAAAGAAGGGAACAAGCAAAAACTGACTTAAAAAATCCTAAATTCCAGGTATATACGCAACTGTCTATAAGGGCAGGTCGCAAATGATACGCGACTGTTCAGTAGAACAACCCACGCATGCAAGCTTGCATTCGTGACTGTTCAAAAGAGCAAGTCGCGAATGGGGAGGAAAATCTTAAAAAAGATCAACAAAATACCTTAAGAAGGCAGGGGAGGGATGCAATCAGACTTATAAGGTGTTCCTAAGTGGCAAGAAAGACCTGAAACAATGCAAAAGCTGAAAGAAATCAAGAGAAAAACCCCAAATAGAAAAGGCTAGTCCCCAGCGGAGTCGCCAGTTCTGTTGTAAAGGAAAGTATCCTATGGCTAGGGTTTAAGAGGCCATCAACGTACTGGGGTTGAAAGAGAGATGCACAATGTTCGGCAAGTAAATACAAGCAAGATCAGAGATAAGAAAGCTCCACACCTGACTAACTGAAGGCTGGTCCAAGCTTTCTCTTCAATCCTCTTCTTTCTCCTCTCGCTCCAAGAGACCTGCAAAACAAGTTATACCTTCCTCAAACCATTATGACCACATATAAGACAATGATAATCAAATAAACATAAACAAATGATCTGAATAACATCATCATATGATCAGAAACAGAGATTCAATTACACATTGAACAATGATTTGGGAAGAAGAAGGACATCATATCTTTATTAATCTTGAAAACAAGTACAAATATACCTTCTCTTCAAGTTGGCACCTCACGAAACCTCGATCTAGTTCTGCTGTTTCTCTTCTCCAAAGAACTCATCCTCCAAGCTCTGCAACACTAAGGGAAGACCTCCAGGGAAAAGGTGTGGGAAAAGAGAGTCCCGATTCCTCCAGCATAACAATGCATAAATTCAAAGTCCCCTTTCATGGACCTCCCTACCTCTATTTATATGCTGAAGAAGAGTTAGGGGCAAAGCCAAAGTGGTTACAACTGAAGGAGTCAGTTGTATAACTACCCAAACTAACTCAAAAGGCATGTTTTTATGTTTTAATGTTAAGAAATAGATTCGCGACTATGAAGGAGGACAAACCACGCATGATACGTGAGTTTACACAAGAGCAACCCGTGAATATATGCATGCACGACTTGCAAAACACAAGAGTCGCGAGTGATGCGCGGGTTGCACATAAGGAGAGTCGTGCATACACAAAAAACACATTTTTATGGTATTTTTGGGCATTTTCAGACTTTGGTGTCTTCTGGAAAGTTTTAGCTAACTGAAATACCTTTCCAACGGTGTAGAAATGAGGTCAAACGGAATTACAAAACTCAAGGTATGGTTCCTCCAAGATAGGTGTTTTTTCAATGACTTTCATGAAGTGCCGAAATGTGACGAAATCATGGGAAAGTGGTCATAGGTAGAGATGTGTCATTTTGGGCTATAACAGTAAATCTCATGTAACTTTTGAAGATAAGGCCACCTGTGGGGTAAATCACTTCCAACGTTTGTTCAAAGCTCCCCTTCATGCTTCAATCGAAGAGGTGATTAGAATGGCTCAGGTGTTTCCTCGTTTTGTGGAAGATGAGGGAAACAGGGAAATTATGCAGGAAGTATTGGAAGAGGAACTCAAGGAGGTTTTGGGCAGTTTCCAGAAAGATAAAATCCTGGAGCCAGATGGATTGACTATTGATTTTTTTCTGGACCTCTTTGATATCTTGGGGAGGGATCTTTCACAAGTGATCGAGGATTCAAGGTCGTCTGGTTGGATCCCGGCTAGTTTCAACTCTACTTTCATCGCACTAATCCCAAAGACTGATAATGCAACCTCTCTCAATGAGTTCAGGCCAATCTCCTTGTGCAACTACATCTACAAGATTATTTCAAAGGTAATCGCTAAAAGACTGAAAGTGATCCTTTCAGCACAAATCTCAGCTGAACAGTTTGGGTTCTTGGAAGGGAGACAGATCCATGAGGCAATAGGGGTAGTGTAGGAAGGTGTTCACAGTCTAAAGACTCGGAGACTGAAGGGGGCTATCCTCAAAATTGATCTTTCTAAGGCGTATGACAGAGTAAGCTGGTTATATCTGAGGTTACTTCTAACCCACCTTGGCTTTGGTGTCAATTTTATTAGACGGATTATGACTTGCATAACAACTGTTTCATTTTCTGTGTTGATCAATGGGGCGGCCTACCCCTTCTTTCATGCTGAGAGAGGACTTAGAAAAGGCTGTCCCTTGTCTCCAATCCTCTTCCTTCTGGTTGCTGAAGGATTAAGCAGGGCGATAAGAGCAGCCAGAGCTGATGGATGTTTCTCTGGAATTCAACTAGCTCCAAATCTAATTATTACACATCTACTTTTTGTAGATGACGTACTTATTTTCTGCTCTGGTAATAGAGGAGATACTCGAGCTCTGCAGGATATCTTGGATCTTTTTGCAAAGGCCACTGGAATGGAGATCAATTCTGGCAAATCTTCTTTGACTACTCATCTACTTAGACCGAAAGAGGAGGCAGAACTTTCAAGGATTTTCCCTTTCAACACTGCTGGCTTGGATGATGGGATAAAATACCTTGGCTTCACTTTGAAGGCAAATCTATATCAGAAACAGGATTGGTTCTGGTTGGTAAGGAAGGTTGAAAAACGTCTAATGGTTTGGACTCACAAGTGGCTCTCTCGAGCAGGAAGATTAGTTCTAGTCAAAGCTGTTTTGGAGGCAATTCCGGTGTATTGGATGTCGCTTTCTTGGATTCTGAAAGGGATTCTTGAGAGGATAAGGAGAATCTATTTCAGATTTTTGTGGAGTGGAAACAAGGAATATCAGACCACCCCTTGGTTTAATTGGAAAAGAATTGTAGTTCCAAAAGGATTAGGTGGATGGGGGCTAAAGGAAATCTTTTTATTTTCAAAAGCTTTGGCGGCTAAGGGAGGATGGAGGCTATTGAAGGCCAACATTCTGTGGTCTAGAGTGATAAATCAGAAATACTTGCTTGATGTAAGTCTCTTAGACTGGATAAGGAATCCTAGAAAATCTCATTTAGGAGGCTTGGTGATTTGGAAGGCAATTGTAAAGTCCTTTCATTTGATTGAGAATAATCTTGCTTGGGATGTGCGCAATGGGGAAAGTGTATTGATTGGTAGGGACCCTTGGCTGGGCAGCAACAATCAACATCTGCTCCCTGATGATATCATTGAGGAATTAAGACATCGAGGGATCACTTCCCTGAACCACCTTGCTGATCCAAGGCCTGTTGAACCGTGGGTTCAAGCTTGGAGAAGGGTGAACACTCTTGGGTTAAGGGCCAGGGAGACTGCTTTTGTCGAGACCTACTTAAGGGAATTGGATCGGGCTCATATTATTATCACAGATCAAGAAGACTCACTGGTTTGGGAGGCTGCTCCGGGGGGTTCTTACACACCAATGGCTGGATATTTACTTCTTAGTGCTGGGGTAGAACAAAGGGAAGTGGTCTGGTGGTGGAGTCCCTTGTGGAGGCTAAAATTCCCAGCTAAAACCAAGCTGTTCATGTGGTGTGTTCTAAACAACAAAGCTCCAACCTGGGACGTGCTCCAGAAGAGGTCATTTCAAGGGCCTGGCTAGTGCGTGCTCTGCAAAAGGGAGCTAGAAACAGACTACCATTTATTTGCTACATGCTGCTTCTCAATTGATGTTTGGAGGGTGGTTTCCACATTGACAGGTTTTCCATGCCAGTGGGAAGGGGACTCAATTGGTGCAGCGTGGGACTCTTGGTGGCGTAGGACACCTCAAAAAAATTTAAAAATGTTACCTCTGCTGGTAATATGGGGGATTTGGCTGGCATGGAATAAAGCCATTTTCAAGGACATTCCAAGTACTCCGGCTATCATTGGGGCTCAGTCTGTTGGTTTTTATAACTCATTCCCGAAACATGTTAGGGCTGCTAGAGAGCGTAGAATTTTAGAGGTGGAGATAGACAGAACTTCTCCATGGGATTTTTTTGACAGGGCTTCTCAAAACAACCTATGTGGAGGAGGAGCAGTCCTTTTCTTAACTGAGTCCCACTACTTCACTTTGACTATGGGTCTAGGGGGGGGCACTAATAATTCTGCTGAGTTATTGAGTCTCAAATTACTCTTCATGTTTGTATTAGAAAAAGGATGCACAGATCTAAACTTCCTGGGTGATTCAATGAATGTTATAAACTGGATCAATCATACTCAATACTGTAGGCATTTGAGGCTTGCTCATATTCTCTTTTCTATCCGGCAGCTCCTTTCTCGTTTTAACTCCTACTCATGCCGACATGTATACAGGGAAAACAACACGGATGCGAACAAAGCTTCCAAGGAAGGGATCCGGTTGGCAGAAGGTACATGGATGGTGAGAGAATTTTCTAATGGTAGACTCCAGGCATTATATCACAGGCCGTTTATTGAACAACTGTGATGTTGACAGGATGGTTGACAGGTTTTTTGGACTGATATTTCAGATGGTTAACAGGATCGACTTAATATTTTGTTTTTTATGATATCAGATATCATGGACATGATCACGAGAGGATCGCTGCGATCTCCTCTCTTATTCTATTTGCACACTTGTATACATTCACAGCATACTGGGCTTCGGCAAAAAGAAAACTGTTTATGTATATTTTTATTGTACAGCAGATTACACGAACTGTTGGTAAGAGACAACGAAGTAATTTTGTCTGGTAATGCATCTGTGTATGCACATCTTGTTTATGCTAAAGTAGACCTTATAGGCCCTTCATACAAACCAGCTTTTGGTTGCATGGATTCACGCTTCAGTGAATATTTTGAATGTAATTTTGAACTCGAAAGATGAATAAAATTACGCTTTTTTTCCTTGGAAAAAAAAATAAAAGATATACCATTTATATTTCTGTAGTGGAGACACTGGAGAGTTTGGAGACTGATACATCAGCAACGTGGCTTTTACTTTTAACGGAAAACATCTCCACTTGGCTTCACAACGGTGATCTCCACATGCGGAATATACAGCTGTAGATTGCAGGTCACCGTCTTGTAGTCACCAAATCCCATCTCTGCCTGTCAGTTCTTTATTTTCTTGTTCACCACGGACTACGTAGAATTCCCACGAAATCCCATCTCTGTCTATCAATTATTTATCTTGTTCACCACGCACTACGCAGAATTCCATCCATTTATTCGGCGCTTTGATTGATCTCCATCTCCTAGAGTAGTAAAGCTTTGGGATTATTTATTTTCTTTTTCGCAACGGACTACGCAGAAGTCCCTGATCTATTTATTCGGTGCTTTCATTGATCTCCATCTCTTGGAGTAGCATACCTTTGGGAGAAGAAAGATTGCAGGAAATTTTCGAGATTTATACGAGAAATTAAGTTTGCAAGCTATGTCGTCAAGTTCATCTGTGTCTCTAGACTTTCTGGGAGTTCAGAACGCCCCTGAAGCAAACAGAAAATTCATGAAAGGCAGTAGCAATTTGGAAATGGAATTCGGCCCTGAAAAGCGTCTATCAAAGCTGAGATGTATGTTTTCTTTTGCAAACGCCTTGAATTTGTCTCGCAGTGTAGCCATTAATGATAATTACCTTAAGTTGGTCTTGGTGATCAAGTTGTACCAACTATTTAGTTACAATTATCTTTGACATGAGGATTGGAATTTGGGTTCTATCCTGCCCATGTTTGGATAAGGCAACAGAGAAAACTGACTGTATCGGACGAGAAGTAGAATTGTAGAATTAACTGTGTTTTGTCTCTTAATAAGGGCATTAATTTTGCTACTTGTAGATATGGTTGTCCACTTCAGGGCAAAAAGAACAAAAACAAATGAATTGTTCAATGAATGGAAAGATATTCTAAAGTCATGCATATTGACCAATATTCAATTGTGTGAATTCGTTTCTTTTTCTAATTCCCCTTGGGCCTTGAGGCAAGGCGAAGCATGGCATGGTTGTAAATGCAACGTTTTGCTTCTTAAAGCCAAACGTCATATTCATAATTATTTGAGACAAAAAGGAAATTTGGCTATTTTAGGAGAGGAGGGACAATTTGCTCTTCCTTTAATACGAATCAATCATTGTAACTTTAAAGGATCCTACATGTATCAGAAAGCTCTGAAACTAAATTTTAGGAAGTTTTAGTTTTACTAAATTTTAGGAAGTTTTAGTTTTGCTCTCTATCCCTTTTAGGGATCTTGGACTCACCTTCTCATGGCCTGGAACCTCCTTCCTTCTCCTTTTCACTGTTATGGAAGCATTAGCACATCAGTTGCAGGTTGGTTTGAATCAGTTACTGGATCGTTTTTTTTCAGATTGAGATGGTTAGGTACAATTCATTTAATTAAATATTATAGAACATGTTATAAAACAAAGTTTTGTTTATAAAGTTTAGGTTATTTTCATATTCCCCTAAATAATTTGTCCCATATTGGAGATCATCATCGGTGCCCTCTTCGGTGCCATAGAATGAAGGTTTTTTCTACATAATAATTTATTTATTATGTAACGCAGATCAGGGATGTTCACAACAGGTGGCAGACCGCATGGACTACCGGCGATATTAATGTTTGATATTCAATAATTAAACTTTATAGTTTCAAGCCACATCTTTCACAATTAATTTTAAAAAAAAAATTGTATAATATAATTGGCCAACAAGTCACCAATTATGAGCTTCGTTGCTTAGGATAATACATTCGTTTTTTTTTTTAATTTCAATTCAACCAATGTAATAATGGGAAATTGTTGGATTTTTTTGATAATGTTGATTGTAGATATTCTTTGATTTAATTAAAGGAGAGTTCGGTGAAAATTATTGGTTGTTTTTTATGCTTTGGATTGTCCCAACCAAACCATGTCATGCCAATGTAATAATGGGGAATTGTTGGATTTTTTTTTTGATAATGTTGATTGTAGGTATTCTTTGCTTTGATTAAAGGAGTGTTTGGTGAAAATTATTGGTTCTTTTTTATGGTTTGAATTGTCCCAACCAAACCATGCTACGCCACTTAGAATAGTAAAGTGAGTGATAGCGTAGACTCTTTGTTCATTTCTATATTGGTGGGGCATGATGATTTGTTGTATCTATATAAGTTTAAGTAAAATTAAATTCAATCTTTTGTTGTGAATATGTTGTAGTTATAGGGAAGGATATGGTGGCACTGAGTCAATAGACAAAAAAAAGATAGGAGTCCTACCACCGAGATTGAATATTTTTAGTAGAATTAAATAGCATTAGTAAAAGAGGGAGACAACTAGAACCACAATAGTAGGTAGGACTTCAGGTTATCGAGGAGTTTATTGGAAAAAGGGTTAAGACACTTGGGTGGAGAAGAAGCGATATCAATTGGTTCTTAAATAAGGAACTGAAAGTATGATAATAGTTTCCTGAGTTTGAATGTAAATCCTTGCCTCATGGTTCATGAATATAAATGTAAAGGCCTCATCCTATCAAAGGGTTGATTTCCTTGTTGATGCTCAATATTGTTCATGTATGTTAATCACATGTTGATTAATAGGTTTATCTATGAGTTATGAATTTTATTATACTTTAGGTTTCATAATCAAAGATAATAATGGTGCAATGATGTATAGAGTTATTTGAAAATCAATGGATGAGACCCCCTTAAAATTGTGGTTGCATATATATCGTATGGTGATGATATGTTTTAGTACTCTTTGTTATCTATGATGTTGGATAACAATAACCAAGGTATATCGTTGGTGTGTTCTTAGGCTAGGATGATGGTTCTTGTGATGATCATGTTAAATATGTGAATAGATAGAGAATGGTTTTAGTTTGAGGGCTATATGCTTGCATGGTACTTAATTTTGAACTATTAGTATTAGGATGGGTGTGCATTGCAGAAATCATATTGTATGAGCCTTGCACAAACATAAGTCTCGAAATTCCATCGAGTGAGACCTTCTCCTTCATAGGGATTGAAATGCTAACAACTAGACAATAACGTACCCCTTTTTTGGACACCAATGTCCACCCTGGTCTAAAATTGACCCAAAAAACAACTTTCATATCCTCTTCATAGAAGTTGGCCTTCCCCCCATTGAGAGTATGACTACAACCAAGTATTTAATGTATAATCAAAAGATGAGGCTTCTTAAGATTGCTTCAAACTCCAATGAAAGTCACTTGCAACTTAAGAAGGGTTGGCCTAGATATGCTATGTCTTATCCAAACCATTGGATAATAGAGGAGGTCACGCTACAAAATATTGGTATCAAATCTAGAGTTAAGGAGAAAATGTAGTGCAATAAAGAAATAGAAGATAAGATAAAATTAAGATACTATAAAGTGGCCACTAACCCCAATCTAGAAGATCAAAAGTATATTTATGTTATAGCTAGTTGAAGTAAGAAACTCAACATTTCTAAAATAGGAACATACTACATAGTGAAACATGGTGGTGGACAATTCATAAAATGTTGTGGGGTAAAGGGATGTTTCGTCTTTGTGGTACTAAGAAGGTGGAGGACGAAAAACTATTTCTCTTATAATGTTCTCCACATCAAAGTCCAGTCTCAAAATATTTGTAATGCTACCGACCCTCCTAACTTATTTTTTTCTAGATATAAGGGAATCAATGACTAGCCAACTACTTGTGCAAGGTCTAGGTTCAAATCTGATTATATTCCATTATAAACCCTAGGCTAGCTATCAGCAACACATAAGCTATCATCTAGCATAAAACTCATACCTCAACCTACAATCGATGTCTCTTGATTAGAGCACCTACCCTTCTAGCCAAATCATAAGAAGCCTAGATATCCTTTATAAATACCTTCCTAGCTTATTAACTCATCAAAACTTTAAAAAATGTTTTTTAACATAAAAATATAAATCTAAAATAAATAAATTATAATTCCCTAATAATTTCCTTAAATGTTAGATATACCAAAAACCAATCTCAATAAACGATAAAAAAATATCGTCATCACTCGATTCTCCTTTTCATGTAAACGTGTTATTCAAGTAGATAGAGAAGACCAAATTATTCAATAGGATCACGAGCTTCCTGGACTTCATTAGGCACACTTCCAATTAAACCACGGACTAATTGGCTAGGAAACAATAAACCATTTAAGAAGATAAATCCCTTCGCAAGTCGCACGTCTAAAGTCAAGTTCATTTCAATTCTATAGTTCTAATAAAAATATCTTCTTGGAATCGATAAATCTCGGTGATAGTGACATTTTAAAAAGCACGCCATTTACACCTAGAAAACATTTTTTAATTAAATAATTTTTTATCATCCTATCACAATAGCAAATGGAGTATGCCGTGGCCACTTTAGCAGTGAAGCCATGCACTTTGTGGAAATTGGGTTACCTATTTTGGCGAAGCATTCAAAGCAAAACAGGTCAAGTACACCTGGAAGCCATACATTTTGTAGAGCATTCAAAGCAGAACAGGTCAAGTACACCTGGAAGCCATGCATTTTGTGGAAATTGAATTAAGGAAATGAAACTTCAATTGCATGCAAAGAGCCATCCGTCTACCTATAAGCGTCTTAATGGACCTGGACAGTGGAAATGTTTTCGATAAGCATAATCATTTCAGAGAGAATGTTGTCAATTCTGAAATGTTCCTTCCCATTATTTTGTTACAATGCAGACCCAGGGAAATATGTTTTCATATATTACAGAAAGTAATGTTGTAATATGATTTTTGGTTGCAGATAAGGGACGGCTCAATCGTTTGAAGTGGTCTCTACGAGAGGTAGAGATAAACAACCATGTGATTGTCCGCTTCCTCGATCCTTCCTTTACAAGGAATCCAGACTTTGTGAATGAATACACAGCAGCTAGCCTTGTCTTCAGAATCTAGGTGTTTATCTGGTGTTTCTGTGGGTAATTGACTTTAAGTCGTAACAAGCTGGGATGTGCAAAATCGTGGAAGGAATGCTACCCATGCTTGTTCTTACTATGTTTCCTTTACTACTGGATAGGCTCGAACAAAAATCCAATCTACTGATGCTACTACTGCTTCTGTTGGATTTCGGTCTTCGCTAGTATTACTTATTTTCGAATTGTTTTATAAAATGGTAAACAGGGTAGGTATTAGCAAAGTGCTAAGGGTGGGTTTCAGCATAGTGACTCAATCCAGCGCCTGGCTCACGTTACTCTCGATATGTCAGATATATTATCGGTCAAGAAGGTTGTGAACGAGGTAGGTGAACCTTAAAAATTTATTTTCATAATTTCACGCAAGCTAGCTAGTATATTGCGCCGCCTGTGTAATCCTGCTTATAAATTTGTAATCCTTGATTAGGCGACAAGAATTGGGTAGCTGTCAAACTTTTTTCCAATTTTTTCAAACTTGGTAAGAGTTTTAATCTCTCTGAAAATCTTGAATTCAAAGAAAAGTTGTTATGAGTTTTATCAATTGAGTACATCCGATGAATTCTAAAGAGTTTAAATGAAAACTTCGATTATACCTAAATATCATTCTGAAACTTCGATTATACCTAATTTTAGTGTTTTTTTACCAAATTCTTGAAAGAAAAAAGGTCAATTTGCTATCAACTAGGTTTTTTGGCCACCATTACTCATACTCCGTTCCAGGGTACTTTTTCCATTGCTGCACCAATAACCCATTTCTCCATAATTTATCTCAGCGGCAGATGGGTTTGCACAGTCAAGCACAGATCCACTAAACAACTCTTCAAGTCAACAAAAGAATCTGTCTTTCCTCTGTTTTTCAAATTATGTTTTAATTAAAAAAACAGTTCTACGAGAATGGTCAAAATTTTAAATTAAGCGTTTAACATGATTGAAATCGAATAATATCTGACAGGGATCATGTTTTTGAATAATAATAGCATATTCTTACCCCGTTTTCCAACAGGGATCGGTATAGATTTTTTACAGTTCATGACATGATTGAAATGAATCTTTCGAATTTGGAATGGATAGCAGAAACAATGTAATCAACTGCAGCATAATATTTTTTAGGAGAGCAACGATCTGGCATATTGATTAATGACTATGTGTTTGTAAATTGTGCAGTATACTTTGCGTTTAGTGTATTTGTCGATTGGTCTATTGGTTGCTGCGTTTCTTGGTGGGTATAACTGCTACTTTGTTTCTTTGGCTCTTTTGCCCTTTCCAGAGTGCTTTTGAGAAGGGTTTTTCATCATGTTGCTTCGCTTTGTTTCATCAGAGGCATTCTGTTGGGCGAGAACCGACGAAAGGCAAGCGTCTCGGATGAGTAGAAAATATTTGTAAGCTGTATTGAGACAAGATTAGCCTATCATCACTGGTTTCCCGGCTATTCCCCGTCGGTTTGATGAAGTAGGTTACAGATCCAAGGAAGGTGGGTTGCACGCAGCATGGCATACACCATTCTTCTGTATCTCTATCTTTTTAATCTTTCCCACTTCACCGATACAACAACAGAATTCAGTGAAAGTTTGATCAGTTGTCTAGTTCGTCCATCTGTAGCTCCATTTGTCATTGGCTTGGTTCCATTTCCATCATCATGGAAGATACACAACTTATTTCCTGGTCTTATGATGGACTAGAAAGGGAGGAAAAAAAGATGTTATTGGCTTATGAAGGTCTTATAGAAAATGCCCAAGAGACTCTCATGGACATTTACTGGTTTTTCAGCGGTTGGGAGTGGGAGACAGTAGCTTCTATTGTAGGAGAAGAACAGCTCTTTGCTCTTGAAGACATTCATCTTGTGACAAGACACATTGACAAAGTAAGGGTGTGCTCTACGGCCATAGGGATTAGTCGTCAGATGAGTAAAAGTCTCCGAATCCCAACCAGAGAGGAACTGTCTTTGGCTCTTGAACAAAAACATGTATGCCTTGCTTTTCACTTTTTTGTAATCAAGTTTCAATAGTTATATATTGATATATCTTATCTGTTCGATAATATACAAGTGTTGATTTTATGTAGAATGTGGATGAAATAAAAGGGATATGGTTAATGGATAATAAAGATCGATTTGAGTTGCGAGCGGAAAAACTAGATTCGAGAGATTGATATTTTTACAAGCAGGAAATGTGCCCTATTTGCCATTCAATATAGCCAATCTCGACCAGCATAAGTTCTTGCAGAATGGAAGCGGAAAGGAGATGGGTTTCAATGTGGCAGAGGCAAGTCTTTTTTAAATTCGTTCCTGCTATAGATGTATATATACATGGGGTTTAATTGTTATTGTGAGGAAACTGAAAGTCATGAAAGAAGAGGATCCAGGAGTCTAATGGCACTCTTTGTGTGTCCTCGCAGAATATTCCTCCAATGCTAAGAAACCTCGAGATATGTCAAACAAGTTATTGCTCAGGTCTTGAAATAACTTCACAGGTGGTGATAAAGCTACAGAACCTGCGAAGTTTGGAGCTCAAAGAATTTGTGGGACTATTCATGCTTCCAGAAGAAATTAAACTTTTATATCAGTTGACAAGACTGGATCTGACTAGATGCAGTTTGCTAAAACTACCTGAAGGTCTTGGTGAGTTATATGCACTAGAATGAAAGCGGAGGTTGCAAAGTCCAGTAATCAACGGTCCAGATCATAGCGGGGAATGATAGATCCAAAGTCCGATGCATATTTCAAAATTCCGTTGAGCCCCCGGAGACAAGAAGAAGGTGGGTAGGTGAAAAGTTACATATGATGTCATTGTTACCAGGTGTCGACCCAAATCCAGATAGCAAACTTCGAGGATGACATCATCCCTGCTTAACCAATAGCAACACAAATAAATACAATTTTAATATATTTAAAAATTGCTATTTTTCATGTTACAAAGTTAAACTTTGGAATAGAGATTTTAATCTTTTAAATATGCACCGATATGCACCAACTAATACCCAAAGTCAACGCGGTTTGAATTCGATCGATTACAATATACCTGCTGAGGCAGGTATAAAAATAGAAAAGAATTATTTATATAAATATTTTTTGATACGATGATCATGGTATTGATTATTGATGTCAATTAAAACTAATTTTGATTTAATAAAATAATGATAAAATAATTTATAATTTTTTACTTAATAATTTTTTATTTTTTAATATATTTTATTTACAATTTAGTTTATTTTAAATAGAAAATGCTTAATATAATTATTTTGATGATGAAGATGATGATGATTAATGTCTAGTGAGACCAACTTGTCTCAACTTTGGTCTATGAGACCTTAAGAAGGATAATACTTGATTTACTTTTTAATTTTGTTCCTGTGTTCAAAAACCTTCCTAAGAAGCTTTCCAAGCTCACTATAGTTTTGGCAAGTTAGGAGGTTATAAAAGTTTGTATTGTAGCAAATACTATGGAACTCAGATCTAATGTGGGTGCAAACAAGGCATTCTAAGAGAAAGTGATTTTCATCCTCAATGCTCATAGACTCACATAGATGGCAAACCCTTTCTGCCCATGGAGTTTTGGGAATAGACCAACACCTTGTTTCACTATGGAGTTCATGAGAGTTCGTTCTAATATTGGCTATATTAATTTTCTTCCGTGAGCTAGTTACTACTGAGAGATACTTCTGATCTTCCAAGTTAGGATTAATGACCTCCTTAGAGTATCTTAATTTTCCCTTAACCGCTAAATTTTCCTCACATCAGAATTTAGCGGTTAAATTTTCCTCACATTATCAATGTTTTGCAAAATGTCGTTTTCATCAATGCCCCAATGGTTTAACCAAGCCATGGTATCTTTATGCCAACACCGCTTGAGGCGTAGTTGGTTTTAAGTTTAGTTTAAAGCAATTTTAGGAAGTCTCTCGTTTCCCATGTTATTTATCTTATGTTTGTACATTAGGTTCCTAGTTATAGCCATGCTCTCAATGGGGGAAAGACCCACTTATATGAGGAGAATATGATAAGACGTATTGCTTTTAATTTTGAGGTTATAAGTTTTAAAACGCTTCTGGATTTGCTCAATATTCCTCCAAGATTATTGATAAATTTTGAACCCCCATACTTCACAACCATACAAGATAACATGGATGACAATAGTTTCAAATAGGAACTTCTTTTTTGACCACATAACTAGATTGGATGATTTACAGTTATTTTCAAGACCAAAATAATCTTTCCACCCTCCATCAATCCTTTTCTCAATTCTATAGTTCCAATTGAGCTTGTGATGAATATCAATTCCGAGATAATTATAAGAAGTTGTTTCCTCTAGATTTCTATTATCATAAATAAAATTTGCATAGGTGTCTTTCTTAGATTTTATAATCATGATTTTTGTCTTGTAGGTGTTAATAATCATACCCATGTTAGAGCAAAAATATTTAAGAATTCTTAATTGCTTATCAAGATTAGAATGACACCTCGCCATAAGAACAATATCATCAACAAGAAGTAGGAGGATGGTAACTATCCTAGCTAAGATTGTACTGGCACAACCTGCTTGTTCTAAACACTTTTCTAGCTTATCAATGTAAATTCCAAAAAGGGTAGGGAGAGGGGGAAACCTTGTTTAAATTCAATATTACAATTTATATCTGTTGTTCACCCCTCATTATTCTTAAACTTGGCAATGACCTTTTTGTAGAACCTTATCACGACAGTTCTCAACTCAAAAGGAACCTTAAGCTCCTCTAGACTATTCCACAGGTTATTTCTAGGCACTGTATCAAAAGCTTTTCTAAAATCCACAAAGCAACAAAATAGGATAGGCTTATTGCTACGACATTCCTATGCAATGATCCTAAGTGTAATGAGGTGGTCTGTGGTTGAATGATTCCTTCTAAAACCTGCTTGTCCTTTAGCCTGCTTACCTTCCATTTCTAGCCATTCATTGATCTTCTTTTCTAAGATAATATCATATAACTTAGCTAAGAGAGGGATAATCACAATAGTTTGATAATTAGAGGGGTCATTTTTATCACCGCTTTTGAAAATAGGAATAACGAGGCTTTGAGTCCAAGGTGTAGGAAACCCTTGCTTGACCGCTAGATTAAAGAGTTTGTGGATGCGCGGGATGAGAACATGCCCTCCAATTTTTAAGATTTCCGCTTGCTAGCCTTCGATGTCTTTGGCTTTTCCATTTGTAAGCGCTTAACCCCGAAATATGTCTTCTAATGAGAAAACATATTTCGTTATAAGAAGGGTTTGAATGTTATCTCTAATATCCAAGGATTCATAAATCTTTTTAAGATAGGAATTCCAATCTTTTAAAGCAATTTTATTGTCTTCTTTTGTTTTGTGAGTTAGAATTTTCCTCCATAATTTTTGAGGAGCCACCATGGAGAGGTGTAGGAGATTTTCTTGCCTTTTACTTAGATATTGCCTTTTTTTCTTTTAATTAAGGCTTTGTAGTGATTTATCTTGTCCATATTTATCTAATATGTAGTAGCTTGCTTAATTTATTTTCTCGCATCTTTACACTCTTAATCATACTGAGGGTTGGTTCTACTATTGCTCGTTTTAGTCAAGACTTCAGTAGAGAACTTGTTAATGGACGACGAGAGGGTTGTAGCAAAATTATGGTAGAGATATTCTATATTATCCATACTAGATAAAGGAACGAGTTCATTTTTTAGATCATGGAGAAAAATGTCAGTTTTATTTTTATCGAAGATCAAGTGCTTTTGGAAATTATAGTTTTCCTCCTTGGGATCGCTATGCATGACAATATTGAGAGTTATAATTAAAGTTCTACATACAAACATGAAGTCAATAATAGATATTATTATGAATGTCCAACATGTCACTATGTCTGGAACTGATATATAGTACAATAGGGAAAACACGTGAGGCCTTGGAGGCCATGTGAATGTATACAAATGTTAGCCCAATATTTGACCCTCAACCCCCCCTAGGTGGACCAATGAGCCTCCTAATCATCCCAAACGATCAGAAATCCTTGTGTGAACGTAGGAAAGGCATCCTAGAACATAAATTAAGGTATGAAAAGCATGGGTGAGCACATGGGTGAGTGGGAGTGTCTCTAGGAGAGCAATAAATGCCTAAGAGATTCCAAAATCCACCTGAACCAAGCACTAGCACCTTAGGTTGGACCAAATCCATGAAATTGGGGAAGGGGAGCGCATGTTGGTTGACTATCATCAATGTTGGTGCCTAGGTTGTCAAGCTGATCAACTTGGAGTGCTTAGATTGTGTAGAATGATCAACCTGGAGTGCCTCAATTGTGCAGAATGATCAACTTGGAGTGCCGTTGGCAGGGCTTTTGGTAAGTGAGTTGCGTAGTGTCGCGGCAGTTGTGCAACCTCACACGACACCACGCAAGGTCAAATCAATGCGATAACTGCTTTTTGAATATTTAATGTATTAATTGGACACGTTTTGTGTACATAGGTCATTAGTGGTTAGAAGTTAGTTAGAAGTGGACCTTTAATGTAAAGGCACAAGCCTATATATAGAGCTAGTTTTACAATTGTATACGACAAAATAGATGATAGATGATACAACATGATATGAGAATGGACAAAGAAGCATGATCGATCTGTCACGATCTGTCTATGGTATTGATGAGTCTACTACTTTGAGCAATCTATGATATGTCTGTGTCAGATACTGAATTCTGGGATGTAATCAGTCTCCTGCTGCTGAGAAGAATTATCTGTTGTGGATCTGTTGCACTGAATTAATATGACATGAAGTTTGTTGCCTAAATGTTGTCTTCTATTTTCCTGTTTTCTCTGCTGTGATTGAATCTGATTATGATTTACTGATGTTGCTGCGATGAACTGATGATGCGATCTATCCAAATTCTATTGTAATTCTGATAAATGGCGATGAAGCTTGTTAATGTTGTTTATTGAATGATACTACTGCGATAACACTAATAATGCGATATGTTAGATCTGTAGTTGTGAAAGGGAATTGTGAGGACTGTATTGGCTCTGTCGAATGACCGAGAGTCATCTGATAGTTATGCTGTCGAAGCCACGAATGCCATATATTCCCTTCTCACTGTCGGAAGCTTATTTTCGATAGCTCTCCCTTGAACGCCTCGGGTGAGACCTCATCTGCTCTGCGGATGTTGCTGGGCAGGGTAGAACCTGTCTGGGCCGGTGCTTAGGGAGATCTCACTGGTTGGGCGTCAACAAAGTGAGAACCCTTGTCGATGAGGCTTTGTTGGTGGGTTTTCACCAACAAATGGTTCCATTGACGGGACCCAGTTACGATTGAAAGGACGATATGTTTTGGAATCCAACTTGACTGGAGATCAAGGGGTGGTTTGATCTAAAACTATGAGAGTTTGCTGAAATAGAAAATCAAAATCTGAAGCTATCGACGAGTAATTGGTTGGACAGATATATTCATGACAGACCTCACAAATGGTTCTTCTGTGAGTTTCCTGTCATCTTGTATGAATGGTTGGCAAAGTTCACTTCTAAGAAAACAAACTTCTAGGGAGGAGAGCCGACATCTTGGACTCCAGAGTTGATTCAGGAATTACAAGAAACAAACAATAAGGCATCATGGGCTATTGAGGTGTGGTTGGATAGTATTCTGGAGGGATACGTTACCGAGTTTGTAGTTGATACTAATAAATCATTTAGCGAAACATAAAGGGAATTTTTCAATGGACCACGAGGTATATTTTTGTTATCACTGCAGCTATCTATTAAACATCTTATCTACGAAAAAGGTATTCTGAAGATGGACCAAGAGTAGTGGAACTCTGGTGTGCGGAGGCTATGGACATTGTGACGAAAGGGGGGAGACGCATGGGAAGGTAAGGGGTATATGGGCATGAGTTCTGGTGAGAATGTGAAGGTCGCTGAGGAAATGAGTGGTTGTACAAGAGGAGGAGCAAGGTTTCAAGAGAAGAGGAAGAGGATAGGAGAAGGTCCTGCTGCGATCGAAGTGCGATGCCGCGAAGAACAACCACATGGGACAAAGCGACCTTTCCTTGACGACAAGGATGACCAGGCCCAAGATACGCACAGAATAATGATAGGCTCTAACCCTAGTAGTAACATGTCAACACCTCTGTGCACTACTCCACCACCAAGAAGAAACACGCATTCTACATCGGCTTACCCGACGTGTTAGCAGCAGTATAGCAAAAGAGTACCTGCCGGAGGAAGAAGGCCCATAATGGTAGGTGATGAAATGAAGCTACCAATATTTCATGGAAACGACACCGATGACCCAGAGAAATATTGGTTCTTGTGCAAGGTGATCTGGACTGCCCAACAGACTGTGGATGACACTGTCAAGAAAATCCAACTGGCGACCACCCTCAGGGGTCGTGTATTGGATTGGTTGATTAGATTCATGCTAGTTCCTCAATGAGGTACAATAAAAACATTGGATGAGATCCATGAGGGGGTTATTTGAAGAATTCAAGAAGCCAAAGGCTGAGGCTCACTACATTAATGAGTTGAAAGAAATCAAGCAACTCCCGAATGAAAAAATTTGGGACTTTGATCAATGGTTTAAGACATTGATGGCTCGAGTCAGCTTCTAGATGAGTGATGTTCAGCACAAGGAGTGGTTCATCACTGTGCTTGTCCCACATATCTGAAAACTGCTAATGCAACAAAATATTGTGACACAGAGCGAGGTTCTGGAAATCGCGATGAAACTAGAAGCATCACCAATAGGAGAAATCACGGTCGGTCTGAATCGGATTCAAGCACAGTTGGCCAATATGATGCTCCAACTGTAAGATATCAAGAAGGCTAAGGAAGATCATGAAGACCTTTGGTGCACCCGGTGTCATGTGGGCAGACACACCAAGGATACATGTCCGACGATCCGAAATTATTTGCTTTCAGGAGCCCTGAACCCGTTGAGCTGCGCTGGTGTACCATGGTGCCGCATATGTCAAGTCTATGGGCATCGACATGAGAAATACGACTACATGCAAAAGATGGTTACAGAGGCAGCAAGTCTGTAATGTACTTTTTCTTGGTAAGTAGGACACGACGATAAAAACTATCAAGCTTATGACTTGCTCCAGGAAAGGACATATGATTCATACTTTGTGAAAGGTGAGGACCCCCATGTAATTCAAGCGCAGCCATAGATGGCACAGCCAGCAGCACAGGTACAATATTCGTCGCCTCCCTAGATGTAGTTTATCCCGTCGCAATCGCAGCAACAAATTTACGTCGCAGCCACAGTTTGCACCGCCGTTGCAGGTCGTAGCGCAACCACAGTTTGTACCACGACTATAGTATAATCAGGTACCACTCATTCAACCACAATATGTTCAAGCTACGCACTATGTCCAACAAAAATGAAAACCCCTAGAGCAGCAAATGGCCCAGCCTCAGTTTTAGCAAGGAGGATTCATAGGAGGATTCCATGGAGGATTCAAGGGACGAGGAGGAGACTTTGATCAAGGAGGAGGATGAGGTCAAGTCAATCCAGTGTTATACCTGTGGAGTATTTGGGCACTACCAGAGGGATTTTCCTCATGTGCAGTGTACATACTGTGTGGCCATCAAGCATAATGTTGAAAATTTCCCTCAGTTGATTGCAAAATGGTAGGCTTGACACATTCCTTAGTTGCAGAATGCGCAGACTCAAAACCAGCCAACATTCCAGTTGTAGAACCAGCTGATGATGCAGAATCAGATCCCACCACAAACTCAGAATCAACCGACGAACCCACCGCTAAATCAGAACCCACCATTGAATCAGAACCCATCGCTGAATCAGAACCCATCGCTGAATCACACCCAAAACATGAATCAAGGATTGATAGTTGAAACAATTCGAGCTGAACTGTGAACTAAGGATGTTGACATAGGGGTCGTCACTGGCGTTGGTGCGACAACTGGAGAAGATGGACTGCGTCAGCAAGTTTGGTTCGCTGGAAAGAAAAAGGTAGCATTATATATTGTGATGGAGAAAGACACATTCTTCGAAGCCAAGCATGCAATCGGGAGAAATTTGGGTAAGTTACATATTATTGACATGCTGTCTGCTTTTGATCCATCTGTAGAGGCAGGACCATCGTGACAACATGGTACCTTGCAGTAGTTCTTTGAGAGTTGTCTGTCGCTGGTAAGGGATCCTGAAGCCCTTGTCAAGATTGAGAAATTTTTGTACCACCAGGATAAGACATTAAAGGATTCCGCGGTGAACTCCTTGCAAAAGAGGAAGACAGGAAAGGAGATGAGGATGAACATCGAGATCGGAGATTACAAGGTTGAATTGGTTATTTTTGATCTCGGATCAGATGTAAACATTTTGACCAAGCAAACTTGGAAATTGATGGGGAAGCCAACATTGGGATGGTCGCCACGCAGCTGCGGCTAGAAAACTAGGCAAAGGTTTATCCCCTTGGTCATGTCTCGAACCTGGTCGTCGATGTTGAAGGTATGAAACCGTATGCTGATTTTGATGTGATAGAAGTGGTTGAAGATGGAGGTTCATATCCCGCACTACTAGGGATTGGGTGGGCTAATGATAGCATGGTAGTTATCAATTTCAAAAAATGGGTTATGACATTGGAGAACCAGGATGTCAGGGTCATTGCTCCCATGGACCCTCGGGAAGGACACCGATATATTGAACCTGTGAGGGATGAAGCAAATAGAAGTTGGGATCATGCCTATAATATCTCTGAAGACTATATCCACCCTACCACCGATGGTGAACTTGGATGGCATGACGATAGTTCTGCATCCTCTAATTCTGATGATGCTTTGGAAAATTAACAAAATAGCCTACACAAGGTGTCGTTTGGGAAATGCAGGTTGGTCACACAGTCTCTCCTTTGCGTAGCAGCTGAGAATGTCGAGTTGCCAATTTATGAAGAGATTCCAGAGTTATCAGAATTCCTTCGAGAATTTGAAGAGGAAGTGTTTGAACCACAAAGGTTATTGGCCTTAGATATAGCATTGCAGGCTACCCCGACCCGATGGTGGGAGACGCACAAGCATATGATCCATGATTGGGGACAGTGTCACAGATTGATGATGGTGCACTTTGGTGATTCAGAGGTCTATCATGATGGGAGATACGATGGATGTAATGACCCCACCGATCACTTGAAGGAATGTCAGGCCTTATGGGCATCACAACCTAAAGATGAGTGGGTCCATGCTTTTGTTAATAATCTGGACGAGCTGCCAAGATCTTGGTATGTAGCGACCGAATTGTGCATAACTATAACCACTTGGGAGGAGTTGTCCATTTTCTTTGCACATACATTTAGTTTCCATGATGACAACCCAGAGGTACATAATGCATTGCACATCATTCACGACGTAGTGCTGAAGGTTGTCCCTGTCGCATACCCAGTTGATCCACATGCGCACTGCTCGATGAAATCCATGATGACATGTTACAATATATTTGGGGAACCTGAAGATGATGATGAGTTGCAGAATGTTAATGTTCCAGAGTCAAAAGGAAGCCGCGATGTTGCAGCACTAGAAATACCGACGGATTCAATGAGTCAGCCGCTGAGGATCAGGAAAGTCAACATTGGGTCAGAAGAGAACCCAAAATTTGCCATTATTGGGGACTATTGGGACGAGTAAACAATGGCCAAAATCATGGACCTCCTGCATGAATTCCAGGATCTGTTTTCGACACGGTTTTCAGAAATGAAGGGGATATTAGCAGACCTGGGGGAGACGAAAATCCCATTGAAACCAGATGCAAAACCTGTGCGACAGAGGCCGTATTGACTGAACGCATGATACAAGGACCATGTGAAGGATGAGATTGACCGAATGCTGGATGCTCGGATCATCGATCCTGTCGAAGAATCAGAGTGGATAAGCCCTATGGTGGTTTAGGATAAAAATACCAGTGAAGTCCGCATTTGTGTTGACTTAAGAAATTTGAATGATTCTTGCGTACATGATCCATTCCTGACTTTGTTTACAGATGAGGTCCTGGAAGGAGTAGGCAGTCAGGAAATGTATTCCTTCATAGATGGATTTTTGGGGTATCACTAGATTCAGATTGTAAAGGAGGATCGCCATAAGACCACGTTTGTCACTGAATGGGGGTGTTTTCAATATACAGTCATGCCCTTTGGGCTGAAAAATGCATCGGCAATATTTTCTCAGGTAGTTGTCGCTGTGTTTAAGGACTTTATTCAAAAGTTCCTGCAGGTATATATGGATGATTGGACAGTCTATGGGCTAATTATGGACCATCTCAACAACTTGTGCTTAATGCTCGAAAGGTGTCGACAACATCAGATTGCATTAAATTCTAAGAAGTGCATATTTTGTGCGCCATTTGGAATGCTACTTGGACACATAGTATGTAAGGAAGGTCTATTGGTTGATCCAATGAATATCACCCTAATTCTTAGCTTGCCACCACCGACGAATGTGAATATGCTTTAGGTGACGCTGGGGCACACATGATATTATCGCAAGTTCATCAAAGGATACGTTGCGATTACTACCCCTATGGATAAGTTATTAAAGAAGGATGTTGCATTTGAGTGGAGTTAGGAATGTCAAGGAAGTTTCGATACACTGAAGGCCAAGATGGCCTCCACACCCATACTGGTATTCCCTAATTAGAACAAGGAGTTCCATGTGCATGTCGACTCCTCTTCAATTGCGCTGGGGTTTGTGCTTACGTAACAAGGTGAGGGTGACCTGGATCACCCGATCGCATATGCCAGTAGGAATTTATCATTTGCTGAACAAAACTACACAACGAAGGAAAGAGAAGGCTTAGCGATGGTTTATGCCTTGCAAAAATTCAGGCACTATTTGTTAGGGGGACACTTCAAGATGTTCACTGATCATTCCGCTTTGCAATACTTTGGTCAATAATCTTGTGTTGGGGGGGAAGATCTGTCGGTGGCTGCTACTTTTTCAAGAATTTGACTTTCAAATAGTTGTGAAGCTAGGATGGTTTAATGTTGGTCCTGATCACCTGTCTCGCATTGAGACCGAAGAAGAACCTACCAATATTGACGATGGATTAACAGATGCGTAGTTGTTTCATGTCGATATCACAGATGATCATTATGCTCCGATCATTCAATTCTTGGCCACTAGTGTTTCCCCTGAGAACCTGTTGACCAGTCAGAAGAAGCAGTGGGTAGTAAAGGATTTAGATTTCCAGCTGATTGTTGGGAAATTATACAAGCTTGGACCAGATGAAATCTTACGACAGTGTGTCCTAGCGCATGAGCAGGGACCCATTCTAGAAGAAGCACATGTAGGAATTGCAGGAGGTCACTATGGATGAAGGGCTAGTGCATGGAAGGTGTTTTGCATAGGGCTACGGTGATCTACATTGCATAATGATGCCACAGACTATGCACAGAGTTGTGACGTTTGTCAACGCATCGGTAAACCATCGCGGTGGGATGAGATGCTGCTTGTGCCACAGGTAACTCTACAACCTTTTCATAAATGGGCCGTGGACTTTGTGGGTTCGATTAATCTGTCGATGAAGAGGACTCGTGTGCGATACATCATTACCGCAACTAACTATTTGACCAGGTGGGAAGAGGCCGCACTAGTTGTGGATTGTACTGCTGCGACAATAGAAAAATTCATATTTTAGAACATTGTGACACAGTTTGGGTGTCCCAGGATATTGATGAGTGACCAGGAAAGTCACTTTATCAACCGCACTTTGAGAGCACTAACTGAGGAGTTGCAGGTGCAACATAAGAAAAGCACACCATACCATCCATAGGCGAATGGGAATGTTGAAGCATTCAAATTTTTTTTGGAAACAACATTGACAAAGGTATGTAATGCTAATCGTGATGACTGGGACTTGAAAATTCCAGCAGTGCTATGGGCCTATCGCACCACTTGTAAATGAGTAACATTGCAGACACCGTTTAAGTTGGTATATGGGCAAGAGGCAGTCATGCCTATGGAATACATTGTTCCTAGCTTGTGCATTACTGCGGCGACCAACATGGATGATGCAAAAGCATTAGAAGAGCACATTATGTAGTTGATCGAGCTTGAAGAGGACCATTTTATTGTATGCTTCCATCAGTGCATTGCGAAGGATTGACATAAGGCATGGAATGATCATCACATTAAGAATAAACAGTTTGTAGAAGGAGATTTGGTGCTGTTATACGACAACAAGTTCATGAAGCATCCAGGTAAGTTACATATGCAATGGTTAGGCCCATATCTTGTTCATTCCATTACTTCTGGAGGTGCGGTTTAGTTACATCAATTAGATGGTGCGGTACTACCGACGCTTGTTAATGGGAGTCGCTTGAAGCCTTATAGGACAGGCTCCGAGCCACACACCACTTGAGGCGCTATGAAAAAAAAACAGAGTATTTTGTTAGAATAGCAGCCACACGATCCTAGGGGATGAGGCCGCGCCAGGATAAGCATTAGCAGCGATGGACGGGAGACCACATACGATAGCTGCAGAGCTACGGGTTGATCAAACCAACAATAAATATGGGTAGTTAAAATAGTTTTCTAGCGGCACTTGTTGAAGTGATGTGCATTAATGGCCGATTCGACTGTTAAGAGGGTGAGATTGCCGATAGATTTGGTGTCATTACTACTGGATTTGTTCATGATGGATATGGTAGATTTGGTAATGATGACTTCGACTTAGGAAGTATTTATAAAAAGTGCATGGGACGCGGGAGGAAGGCATTGTTCAAAACAATTCAGTCGAGTGAGTAGAGTGTTGATCCGAGTACAGTTGCTGAGTATTGAGTATGAGTTGCAGAGTAGAGGTGTAGATTCGTCAGGTGCATCGTAAGGGTTGGGAAGTGCAGCATGCTAAGCAACGTCGAAGCAATTGAGATTTCTAGTGAGCAGGAGTCCCCCATTCTCCCCACGGTCGTTGAAGAAGAATTCATGAGCATGGTGGTAGGCTCTTCGTCCATCCCCAAGAGAAAGCGGTAGGCTCAGAAGCCCAGTTCCATGCTGCCGCAGAAGAGGCACACTTGCACTTCGGCTAGAGTGCAAGGAGAGGGGACTGCACAGACCAGGCCGTTGAGCTTGGGAGCTATAGAGTCTGCGGTACCCAGGGGTGTCTTTGTCCATGATATCCTAGGATATGTCGCTCCAACACGTTTGGGGGCGAAGCTAAGGCAGCCCACGAAGAACCAAAAGTATCCACCAAAATTACAGCCACTGCTGGAAGGGATGACTTTCTTGGTCGACATCATCCTTGCCTTGATCAAGTTGAAGTTTGAGGACCATGATTTTCTATGTCTCAAAGATGTCCAGGATGAGACCTATGAGTTAATTTCGATGAGGCCTGGTGCACTGATTCAATAGATTCCTCAACCTTGGGCGAGTGGGTTGAACAACTCTGGATTGTTGGGGCTCATCAATATGCCTCATTTTGGGCGACTGAACGAAGACCATGCCTATGTTAAACAAATTTTGGCCCACTTTCATGGTGGGACGCTTTGGTTGAATGAGCCCATTTCGGTCATGGTCGACTTAATTGCGAGCTTTACGGGCTTGCCGAAGGCCAAGGAAGATTCGACAAAGTATATCCACGGGCGGGATGCTGATAAGAAGCTTACCAAGCAGCTGAAGGAGAGGTTCGGCTTGCAGCGTGATGGCTGCATCTATCATATCGAAAGCATTAATTCATAGGTGATGTGGATCGGGGCACGCATTTTGGCAAGCAAGATTATCTGGGGGAATCGACTAGTCTAGTGCAACTCGAGCGTGGTCGCATGTGCCCAAAAATGCGCAGAAGGTGTATAGATGAATTGGTCCTTGTTTTTTCTCAACCAATTGCTTGACAATGCTCTCGCTTCTCAGGCCAGGCGGCCATTTTCTATAGCTGGCTATTAGTTCTTATTGCACTTGTCGCATGGATGGAACCTGAATATTATCAGCCAATGGAAGTCGATGTGGTGAAGGTGTGCCGCAGCGCACACTATCAGAATTTGTGGTGGGTTGAGGAGCCCAGTTGATAGATGGACCGTGCGATCTATTTTTGGGTCTATTGGGATGCGCTGCAAACCACCACTATAAAAGTTCCCCACTTATCCAACTACGCAGCAACCAAGTATCAACGACTCATTCAATTCGCTATTGGGCCTCATTCTATTTATATTCAGGCGTGGTAGGACCCCGAAAGGTAGTGGTTACCTCTGGCCTACAATTTCACCGACGAAGAATTGGATGCCATCACTAATGAGTGGTCGGCTGAATGGCACAACCCCACGAGCCATGAGGAACTCTCTAACGAGCCGCCCATTGATGCCCCTGATGAGCCTATCCATAAGGAGCTAAGTGTTCACGAATCCGACAATGACTCGTTGATGGACACTGAGGCAGAATCACAGTGCATGTGGGAGGAAACTTGAACCAAATAGCACCAAGAATACGATGTAGGCAGCGGTACTCGATTAGGGATGGAAGACCAATTGTAGTGACTCATCAAAGCATTCACTGACTCCTCTACGACTTCTACAAAAGCAATACGAGAATCCAATGAAGAAGGGTTTGCTGAGGTAAAATATAAGTTGAATTCTATTTATGATGTTGTTTCCAAGAAGACACTTGAGCAAGCGGTGATGCAGGAAGTCCCGTTGATCAACACCGAGCTGTAGGCTAGAAACATTCAAGTTCCCCCAACTGCAATCGACCCGGGAAGTGAAGAAGTGAACTAGTTACTGCAGCCGATCCAGAGTGTTGTTGTGGATCTAAATAAGTTACCTGCTCAAGTGTTGGTGGATTTGCAGCATGTTTCCACCCAGGAATTGGTGGTTAGATAGAAGGATGACTAATGGCTACGTACAGTCACAGAGCGCAACTGAGAATCTGCAGAAAGAAGTGGAGGAGCTACATCAGGTCAGGGTGCAGCTGGTGGAAGAGAAGGTATGAGAGATCGACACATTGAAGGAGGCACAGGCTAAGCCGCAATGTAAGGTTGCCGAGCAAATCATCGAGCTGAAGAAGATGCGGGACTGCCTCATCATTTAGAAGGTACGGATGTGCGCAAGTCTTGGAGAGGTAGAGCAAGCTGTTGATGAGGCTTGTCAACATATTTTTGAGAGCACGTCTGAGCTTATTGTAGTCGCTAAGGCCAAGTGACTTGGGGAAACTATTGTCAAGCTCCAAGAAACCAATATTCTACTTAATGCCTTGGTCCATCCAAGGACACCGCCGGAGTAGGTTGCCGAACGAAAGGCCACTATCAAGGAGGTAGCGGGCTAGTTTGAAAAAATGGAGCAAGAAGCAAATAAAATCATGGAGGTGATGACGCAGTTATGGCACCGTGTTGTCTAGGACAAATAGCTTGAGCAGTTGATAATGTAGGCTCAAGAAGTTGAAGGGAAATTTATGACATTGAAGACGGCGCTGCGAGCACTACCGCTCATGGTGCAGGTCACACTGTCTGAGGAATTGAAGGACCTTCAGCAGAGAGCTACCCATGCCCAAGAATGCCAATAAAAGTGTTGTGGCTAGTTGGATGAGTTTCAAGACATTGGTGGGAAGTTGCAACACCGCAGGTGGTGCAAGAAAAGTGGTAGATGGTTGATAGCAAGGTTGGGACAGCGCACCCCGTGCAACAGGATTTGCTTAACTGTCAAAGCGCTGTCGACAAAGTCCAGCCCCATGTTTGGGAGATCTCATAGAAGTTTGAATATTTGAAAGCCAACACATCAGGATATACCCTATCAACCTGATGTGTCTTGAGGATGAGCCACAAGACTGTGTTGGGGGCCTATTGGTAGGGGTTTTGGTAAGTGAGTTGCACATCATCGCGATAGCTGTGCAACCTCACGTGACACCATGAAAGACCATATCAGCGTGATAACTGCTTTTTGAATATTTAATGTATTAATTGACCACGTTTTGTGGACATAGGTCATTAGTGGTCAGAAGTGGACCTTTAATGTAAAGGTGCAAGCCTATATATAGAGCTAGTTTTGCAATTGTATACAACACAACAGATGATAGATGATACGACATGACATGAGAATAAATGAAGAATCATAATTGATCTGTCGCGATCTGTCTATGGTCTTGATGAGTCTCCTGCTTTCAGTAATATACGATCTGTCTATGTCAGATATTGAATTTTGGGATGTAATCAGTCTCCTACTGCGGAAAAGAATTATTTGTTGTGGATCTGTTGCACTGAATTAATATGACATGAAATTTTTTGCCTAAATGTTGTCTTCTGTTTTCCTATTTTCTCTAATGCGATTGAATCTGATTATGATTTACTAATGTTGTTGCGATGAACTGATGATGTGATCTATCGAAATTCTGTTGCAATTTTGATAAATGGTGATGAATCTTGTTAAAGTTGTTTAATTGAATGATACTGCTGCGATAACACTAATAATGCGATCTGTTAGATCTGTAGTTGTGAAAGGGAATTGTGAGGACTTTCTTGGCTCTGTCGAATGACCTAGAGTCATCTGATAGTTATTCCTTCAAAGCCACAGATGCCATATCTTCCCTTCTCCCAGCTGAAAACTCGATTCTGACAGCTCTCCCTTGAACGCCTTAGGTGAGACCTTGTCCACTTTGTGGATGTTGTTGGGCAGGGTAAAACCTCTCTAGTTCGGTGCTCAGGGAGATCACCCTGGTTGGGCGTCGACAGAGTGAGAACCCCTATTGATGAGGCTTTGTTGGTCAGTTTTCTCCAACAAGTGCCTCAACTGTGTAGAATGATCAACTAGGAGAGCCTCAACTGTCATAAATGCCAATTTCCCTAAGTCTAAACCATATAAAACAATACATAGAAGCAAATGAATGAGTCTAAAGTCTAATACTATGGTACTTGGATGTATTATTACTCTAACACCCCCCCTTAAGCCTTAATTATTATTTCTTAACCAAAAATATGATGGAGGCCTTAGAAACAAAGGCTCAAGTCACCTCATACAACATAAAATTTTATTTGTCCATAGAAACAAGGTAAGGAGGAAAACCACATGGGAACAAAATCTCCCCTAAAAATGGACATGGAGCCAACAATATGAAAGTTAATGGTAGCCATCACCATGCATCACCCACTCCAAGAAGGGATCTCAGATAGGTGAAGGTCTTCTCTGTGAAGCACTTGGTGAAAATGTCAGTAGTTTTCTTTGGAGATGGGTAATACTGTAAGGCTATCACCTGATCATGCACCAAGCTCCGGATGTAGTGCATGTGTATATCAATGTGTTTTGTCATTTGTCTCTATGCTGGATCTATGGAAATATTGATTTCACTTTGATTGTCACACCAAATGACTTTGGGTGAATCAAATGAAACTCCAAGTTCCCGAAGAATAACTTGCAACCACAGACATTGTGTAGTTGCATTCATTTCTCCTCTGTACTTTACCTCTGTTGAAGAAAGGGAGATGGTGTGTTGTTTATTTCTTGAACAACATATGGGACCTTGTGCTAGCATGAATACATAAGCTGAAGTGGCCTTCCTGTCATTGGGATCGCCAACGCAATCAGAATCATAAAATCCCACTAGTTCTAGTGGATAACCAACAACATAATGCACCTCTTTCAAATTGCTCAATTTGAAAACCAAGAAATTGATTCAACAATCCAAGATCAGTCATGGAAAATTCACTGTGCAATGAGGCTTTGATTGACCCAATTTCTTTGATGATTCTACCTGTAATCAAAAGATCATCAACATAGAGTACAATCACTTGAAATGCATCCGCAACATGCCTCAAATAAACATTAGGATCATATTTTCATCTTTCAAATCCAAGTGATAACATAAAATTGTCCATCTTGGCATACCAAGCCCTTGGGGCTTGATTGAGGCCATATAGAGACTTCTTTAACTTGCATACAATAGAATGATCCTCTTGGAAACCTTCAGGTTTTTGCATATATATATTTTCCTGTAGCTCACCATGAATAAATTCACTTTTGACATCCATGTGGTGAACCTCCCAACGCTTGGATGCAGCAATGGCTAAAACTAGCCCGATAGAGTCCATCTTTGCAATCGGTGCAAATGTATCTGTATAGTCCACTCCTTGGACTTGAGAGAAGCATTTGGAAACAAATATGGCCTTTTAACTTATATCAGACCCATCACAAGCAACTTTGGACCTATGGACCCATTTTCATTGCACTAGCCTCCTCTTGGAGGGAAAGGGAACCAATTCCCAAGTCTCATTTTCCTGAGAGAGTAGAAATATTCTTGCATGGATGTTTTCCATATTGGGTCAAGTGATGATTCCTAATATGTTTGAAGATCAGATCCAACAACCATGAATCATTTCTCAACATTAACAACTTCACTTGCAAAATAAGCGGTATGAAATTGTGATCTAGTCTTCCTAGGATCTAGTGGATTGCCAGCTAAATCCCCAGATGCTTGTATGGTTTTCTCAGCCCATTTGGGCCAAATGGGTGATCCATGATCATCAACATAATATTAATCCATATTAGAATCATAAATATCAGAAACATATTCATCACTTACATCATCTTGTGGTGGATGAGATGAGCATTCCCCCGGTGCTAGTTCGAGCTCTGGCATGCATTCTTCTTCAAATTGCACACTCCTTTCAATGAAGGTATTTTGAGATGAGGGATCAAAGAGATTGTATCCCTTTGAATATTCAGCATATATAGCCATCATGAACTCCTTTATTTGTGGCTGCAAGGCCTTTCTCTTCTCTGAAGGAATCCTAGCCCAAGTCCTTGAGCCAAAAATCCTGAAATGAGAAATATCTGGTTTGTGACTAAACCAAGCTTCATATGGTGTTTTTCCATATATTGATTTGTAAAGAGATCTGTTTTGGATGTATGCAACACAATTAATGGTTTATTCCCATAGATTAGTATTTAAATCCTTGGCTTCAATCATACAGGTTTCCATCTCCTTGAGTGCCCAATTCTTGTGCTTTGCCACACCATTCTGCTGTGGTGTGTAGGGGACTGAATGCTGCATTTGGATGCCACATTCCTCATAGATATGCTGCAAACTCTTGTTCACATACTCTTTACCATTATATGTCCTAAGGAATTTGATATTATTCCCACACTGAGTCTCAACTAGGGATTTCCAAACCTTGAGTGTCTCAAAGACTCCAGATTTGAGTTTGAGAAAGTAAACCCAAAAAAACCTTGAGAAATCATCTATGAAAGTCAACACATACCTTGATACTCCATATGAAGGTGTAGGGATAGGTCCAATAAGATTTGAATGCACCAAACCAAGCACTTTTACACCTCTCCTTTCTTTCCCTTTCTCATAGCTACGCTTTGGATGCTTGCCCACCACACAACCAATGCATGGCCCATTGGAGATATTGATAGAAGGAATCCATTCCACAATGCCTTCTTTGATCAATTCCTAGAGGTATTTGTAGTTTATATGGTCGAATATCTCATACCACATCTTGTTTGCCTCATTGACATGAGTTAGGAGCGCATTCCCTCTGGAGTAGGGAAGGAAATGGGAGAATTTGAACATCCTAGCTTGATGATTATCCAACCACAATGCCACCACCTTGTTGGTAGAGATTTCAGCTATCTCCACTGTGTCTAGAGTAAATGTTACTCTCTTGGCTTCATCAACGTGTATCATTTGGTACATTGACAGTAGGTTGGTTTCCAAGTCTGGTACAAATAATACATTATTGAAATACCCATATTCTAAATCAATCTCATCAATCCCCTTGGCTTGGATCTCTGAATTATCACCCATTCGAACAGTTGAGCCACTGCCTGAATACATGGATGTGAAGAAATATTTGACAGAGGCCATGTGCTTTGATACTCTTCAATCAATGATTAAGTATGAATAATTTGAAGAACCAACAAAAAATGCATGTCACCTCTCTTTGTCATTTGAGCTTGAACCTCCATCCTTCTTCCTTGCGCCCTATGGGACTGGGATGTTGTTCTTCTCCAACAGTTGTGCCATAATGTCTATGGTTTTCTTCATGCATGCACTCTCTGGATTTCACCCCTTGTGACAGTAGGTTCATTTGGTCTTCTCCTTTTTCTTATTGTCCTTTTCCTTGCAAGGATACATACCCCCATCAGGAAATTTTGTTCTATCTTGCTTCTTCTTGTCTTGCTACTTCGAATCCTTGGATATCTTCTTTCCTTTGGATGGATTCGAAACCCCTGTAACAAGATATTGGTATTTACTAGATTTGATGGTACCCATCTGCACTAGCTTCAAGCTTTAGCCATAATTAGTTGGTGGTGTATAGAATGTAACCATGGACGAGTAGTCTCTCAAAATGATGAGACAAAGCATTCCAAACAATTCATCAAGTCTATTGAAGAACTTCGATTTCTCAACTGCAGAGTTTAGTTCAACCTATGTTCCCATGGTGACCCTGTACATGCCTTTCAACCTCAGCTAAATAACCATTTCGACCTTCCACTTGAAATAGTTGATTGGTGTTAACAAGACACGGGTCTGCTCCATTTATTCTTGCGCTATGGGTGACAAATTGCTGAATGTACCTGCAACGAAAACTCACAAATATATCTGGAGAATCCCTCTAACAGCAACTCAAACACACTGGTTTTGATTTCCAGCTCCAAAGAGATCTAATACCATGTGATAATTGAATCACTGGATCTAGGAGTCAAAGAAACTCTCACAATTCTCTATGGTTTACAAAACATGCATAAAATAATTGAAAGACTGAAAATTACATACACACATGAAGTCAATAATAGATATTATTATGAATATAAAACAACTAACTATTTCTATAACCGATATATATTACAATAGGGAAAAATTGTTAGGCCTTGGAGGCCATGTGAATGCATGCAAGTGTCAGCCCAAGATTTGACCCTCAAACCCCCCTAAGTGGACCAATGAGCCTCCTAATCATCCTAAATGGTCATAGATCCTTGTGTGAAAATGTGAAAGGAATTATGGAACACAAATGAAAGCATGAAAGGCATGGGTGAGCACATGGGTGAGTGGGAGTGGCTCTAGGAGAGCAATAAATTCCCAAGAGATTCCAAAAACCACCTAAACCAAGCACTAGCGCCTCAAGTAGGACCAAATCCATGAAATTGGGGAAGGGGAGCACATGATGGTTGACTGTCATTAATGTGGGCACTTGGGTTGTCATATTGATAAACCTGGACCACCTCAACTATGCAGAATGATCAACTAGGAGCACCTCAACTGTCATAAATGCCAATTTCCCTAAGTCTAAACCATTGAAAACACTGCATAGATTCAAATGAATGAGTATAAGGTGTAAGAATATGGTACTAGGATATATCATTACTATAAACCCCCCCATTAAGCCTTACTTAGTACTGCTTAACCAAAAAATATCATGGAGGCCTCGGTAACAAAGGCTCAAGTCACCTCATACAACATCAAATTTTATTTGTCCATAGAAACAAGGTAAGGAGGAAAACCATATGGGAACAAAACCTCCCCTAAAAAATGGACAAGGAGCCAAAAATATGAAATTTAATGGTAGCCATCACCATGCATCACCCGCTCCAAGAAGGGATCTCAGATAGGTGAAGGTTTTTTCTGTGAAGCACTTGGTGAAAATGTCAGCGGTTTGCTTTGCAGATGGGAAATACTGCAAGGCTATCACCTGATCATGCACCAAGCTCTGGATGTAGTCCATGTGTATCTAAATGTGTTTGGTCCTATGTCTCTACATTGGATCTATGTAAATATTTATTGCACTTTTATTTCTACACCAAATGACTATGGGTAAATACAATGCAACTCCAAGTTCTCGAAGAATACCTTGCAGCCACACACATTGTGTAGCTGCGTTCACTACTCCTCTGTACTGGGCCTCTGCTGAAGAAAGGGAGATGGTGTGGTGTTTCTTTCTTGGCCAGAACATGGGACCTTTTTCTATAATGAATACATAACTTGAAGTGGACTTCTTGTCATTGGGATCTCCAACCCAATCAGAATCAGAAAATCCCAATAGTTCTAGTGGAGAACCAACAACATATTGCACCCTGAAGTGTCTGGTTCCTTGCACATAGTCAAGGATCCTATTGGCTTCCTTCCAATGTATATCATGAGGCTGATGCATATATCTAGCTACAATAGTTACAACATATGCTAAATCAGGCCGAGAATGAGTAAGATACAAAAAACTCCCGACTAGCTGTCTATACAATAAGCTGTCCACCAATGGAGAGTCACCAACTTCACGTAGTTTGATACCAGAAAGGAATGGGAACTTGGATGCATTACATTAAACCATATTAAACTTCAATAGTATGTCTGAAGCATACTTTTGTTGGCTTAACTTGATTCCTCTTTCATATTTCTCAATTTCCAAACAAGAAATTGCTTCAACAATCCAAGATCAGCCATGGAAAATCCACTGTGCAATGAAGCTTTGATTGACCCAATTTCTTTGATGCAGATACATGTAATCAAGAGATCATAAAAATAGAGTAAAATGACCTGAAATACATCAACAACATGCTGCAAATAAACATTAGGAACATATTTCCATCTTTCAAAGCCAAGTGATAGCATAAAATTGTCCATCTTGGCACACCAAGCCCTTGGGGCTTGCTTGATGCCATGGAGAGACTTCTTTAACCTACATACAAGAGAAGGGTCCTATTGTAAACCTTCATATTTCTGCATATATATATTTTTCTATAGCTCACCATGAAGAAATGAAATTTTGACATCCATGTGGTGAACCTCCCAATGCTTGGATGCACCTATGGATAAAACTTGCATGATAGAGTCCATCTTTGCAATCAGTGCAAATGTCTCTGTATAGTCCAATCCTTGGACTTGAGAGAAGCCTTTGGAAACCAATCTGTAACTGTACTTTATATCATACCCATGAACAACAAATTTGTTCCTATAGACCCATTTGCACTATGCTAGCTTCCTCTTGGAGGGTAAGGGAACCAATTCCCAAGTCTCATTTTCCTGTAGAGAGTTGAACTCTTATTGCATGGTTGTTTTCCATATTGGGTCAAGTGATTCTTCCTGATATGTTTGAGGATAATATTCAACCATAATTAATAATTTCTTAGCAATAAAACCTTCACTTTCAAAAGAAGCAGTGTGAAATTGTTATCTAGTCTTCCTAGGATCTAGTGGATTACCTGCTAAATCCCTAGATGCTTGTATTGTTTTCTCAACCCATTTGAGACGAATGGGTGAGAAATGATTATCAAAATCATATTCATTCATATCAGAATCATAAATATCAGAAATATAAGAAATATCAGAAAATATTCATCACTTACATCATCTTGTGGAGGAGGAGATGAGCATTCCCCCGGTGCTATTTTGAGCTCTGGCATGAGTTCTTATTCAAATTGTGCACTCCTTTCAATGAAGGTATTTTGATATTAGGGATGAAATATATTGTATCCATTTCAATATTAATCATATACAACCATCATGCACTCCTTTCTTTGTGTCTACAAGGCCTTTCTCTTCTCTGAAGGAATCCTAGCCCAAGCCCTTGAGCCAGATATCCTGAAATGAGAAATATTTGGTTTGTGACCAAACCAAGATTCATATGGTGTTTTGAGATCTACTGATTTGTGAAGAGATCTATTTTGGATGTATGTGACACAATTAATGGCTTCTTCCCATATATTAGGATTCAAATCCTTGGCTTCAATTATACATGTTTCCATCTCCTTGAGTGCTCCGTTCTTGCTCTCTGCCACACCATTCTATTGTGGTGTGTAGGGGACCAAATGATGCATTTGGATGCCACATTCCTCACATAGATGCTGCAAAATATTTTTCACATACTCTTCATCATTATCACTCCGAATTAATTTGATCTTATTCCCACACCGATTCTCAACTAGGGATTTTCAAACCTTGAGTGTCTCAAAGAATTCAGATTTGAGTTTGAGAAAGTAAACCCAACATAACCTTGAGAAATCATCTATGAAAGTAAACACATACCTTGATCCTCCATATTAAGGTGTAGGGAGAGGTACAATAAGATGTAAATGCACCAAACCAAGCAATTTTGCAGCTCTCTTTGCTTTCCCTTTCTCATAACTGCACTATGGATGCTTTCCCACCACACAACCAATGCATGGGCCATTGGAGATATTGATAGAAGGAAGCTCTTCCACCATGCCTTCTTTGCTAAATTCCTGGAGGTATATGTAGTCTATATGGACAAATATATCATGCCACATATTGCTTGCCTCATTGGCATGAGTTAGGAGTACATTCCCTCTGGAGTAGGGAAGGAAATGAGAGAATTTCTACATCCTAGCTTAATGATTAACAAAACCCAATGCCACCATCTTGTTGGTAGAGATTTCAGGTATCTTCAGTGTGTCTGGAGTAAATTTTACTCTCTTGGTTTCACTAGTGTGTTCCATTTGGTACACTAACAACAGGTTAGCTTCCAAATCTGGTACAAACAATACATTATTGAAATACCCATCTTCTATATCAATCCTACCAATCCCCTTGGTTTGGATCTCTGAATCATCACCCATTCGAATAGTTAGGCCACTGTCTAAATACATGGATGTCAAGAAATATTTGACAGAGGCCATGTGCCTTGATTCTCCCGAATCAATGATTAAGGATGAAGAATATGAAGAACCAACAACCAATGCATGGCACCTCTCTTTGTTGTTTGAACCTTAACCTCCATCCTTCTTCCTTGTGCCCTCTGGGACTGGGATGTTGTTCTTCTCCAATAGCTGCACCATCATGTCTATGGTTTTCTTCATACATGCTCTCTCTCAATGCCACCCCTCATGAAAATAGGTGCATTTGGTCTTCTCCTTGTTCTTCTTATTCTTTTCCTTGCAAGGATTCGAACCCCCATCGGGAAATTTGGGTATGTCTTTCTTCTTCTTGTCTTGCTGCTTCGAATCCTTGGCTTTCTTTTCTCCTTTGTATGGATTCGAAACCCCAACAACAAGAGCTTGGTATTTACTGGATTTGATGGTACCCATCTGCACTAGCTTGTCTTGTTCTTAGGTCAAAGACTCCATGAACTCAGCCAATGCAGGCATTCACCAGTTTTGAGCTGTGAGCTTGCTAGAGTGAAATGTGCTTACAAACACAGAGTACTCGGCTCTTCAACCTCAGCTAAATTGGGATTTTGACCTTCCACTCAAAATAGTTGAATGATGTTAACAAGACATGGGTCTTCTCCATTTCTGCTTGCGCTCTTGGTGACAAATTGCTGAATGTACCTGCAATGATAACTCATGAATCTATCTGGAGAATCCCTCTAACAACAACTCAAACACACCGGTTTTGATTTGCATCTCCAAATAGCTTTGATAAAATGTGAGAATTGAATCACAGCTGAATACAGGAGCCAAAGAAACTATCACAATTTGCTATGGTTTACGAAACTTGTGCAAAATAGCTGAAAGATTGAAGATTACATACACACATTAAGTCAATAATAGATATATTATGATTTTCCAACATGTAACTATGTCTGGAACTGATATATAGTACAATAGCAAAAAATCATGAGGCCTTGGAGGCCATGTGAATGCATACAAGTGTCAACCCAAGATTTGACCCTCAAATCCCGCTAGGTGGACCAATGAGCCTCCTAATCATCCAAAACGGTCACAGATCCTTTTATGAACGTGGGAAAGGCATGCTGGAACATAAATGAAGGTATTCCATGTGTGATTGAGCACATGGGTGAGTGGGAGTGGCTCTAGGAGAGCAATAATTCCTAAGAGATTCCAAAAACCACCTAAACCAAGCATTAGGGCCTCAAGTTGGACCAAATACCCGAAATTGGGGAAGGGGAGCACATGTTGGTTGATTTTCATCAATGTGGGCGCCTTGGTTGTCAGAATGATCATCCTGGATCGCCTCAACTATGCAGAATGATCAACAAGGAGCGCCTCAACTGTCATAAATGCCAATTTCCCTAAGTCTTAACCATAGAAAACACTGCATAGAATAAAATGAATGAGTCTAAGGTCTAAGACTGTGGTACTAGGATGGATTATTACTCTAACACTCCTCTTTGAGACTCTCCTCGCTTTTATTATTTTATATAGATTTAAAGTTTGAGGTTGTAACATCTCAAGAGAATCATGGAGAAGGATAGAGAAAATACAAAAGTAATTTATAACATATAATCTCAAAATTAAAGACAATATACCCTATCCTATCCTCCTCATAGAAACAATTATTTTCCCTATTGAGAGCATGACAAAGAATAGGTACCTAATGTACAAGAACAAGATAAACAACATCACAGATAAGACGTTTCCTAGGATTTATTCATACTATAGCCAAAACAACATACGACTTAAGTCAGATTGACATAAAGCCACAATGTCTTGACTAAATCATTGAGATGTTGATGATGAGGTCATTATGTAGAACAATGATTTTATTAAAAGTATTATTACATCTAAATTTAAGGCAAATTGTGGTGTGATAAAGAATTAACCAATAAGAGAAAATTAAGATATTATAAGGAGATGATAAACCCTAACCTATAAGATCAAAATAATCTCTTTATTTTAAATAGCATAAATAATAAAATAAACATTACTACAATACTAACAAGCTCTCATGAGCTCCATAGTGAAACATGGCACTCGACAATTCCTAAAATGTTGTGGGATGAAATAATTTGTTATCTTTGTGATACTAAGAGGGATTCAAAAATGAAAATCACTTTCTTATATGATGCCTTGTGTACACCCACATTAAAGCGCAATTTCAAAATATTTGCTAAAATATTGACCTTCTTCACCTTTTACCTCATCACAGCTATGGTGATATATGATTTCCTCTCTTAAAGTCTTTTGAGCACATAAATAAGAGTCTAAAGAAAACCAAATGTCTCATATTTTTTAAGGTAAAGTTCATATTAGTGGACATTAATACATTAATAACCATCATTATTATCATCATCTTAAACATATATTTATCAAGCATATCAAATGCTTGGATGATCATGTCACATAACTAATGGATATAGTCAGACTTCCAGAATATCAAAATTAGGCCCCTTTAATGCTCCTTTCAAAAAGCAAGGGAAGCAATTACACAACCCTCCTAATAAGCCATCAACTCTTATAAGCTTCAATCTTAAGAAGTAAAAAAACCCTTTTTTTCTTAAACCTAATAAATGCAACTTACACTTCAAGCTACCGAGATACATATGTGCCATTTAGGAAACTTCAATGCCATCCTTTTGAAAGATCGCACTTTTATTTCCATGCTTTAACCTCCTCCATTAAAAATGACCACATTCTCCGAAACGAGTTAAGAACCATCTATTTAGGGAAACACTCGCTTTCGACCCCCTTTACTTAGGATTTACCTAAGCAAGAGCCTCTAGGAGAATAAATACATTTTTGAATTAGTGCGACAATCTGAGTAATAAAAATAATCAAATTTATTGAAATGTAATTTTTTATTAATGTATAAAAAATTTAAAGTAGAAACATTTACATTTGAAGAAATTTTAATCTCTCTACATTTAACTTGAACTAAATTTTTAATCACATACATTTATTAAGTAACAACATATCCTATGTTCAATACGATTGTAAATCTAAAATCCAAATTTTAAATATAAAATAAACAATAAAATTTTATTTCACATCAAAGCTATAAGATATTAACATTTTCTCAAAATTCAGAGATAATAGTGTTTTCTCAATATTCAATATTATATATTAACATTTTCTCAAAAATCAAAGTTTTCTCACCAATAAGATTTTAGTGTTTTCTTAAAATTCAATATATTATAATATTATAAAGTTAAGCGAATTCAATATATTATAATATTATAAAATTTATGTAAAATATTTTTTCCCATAATTTTATTTAAATTAAATTTTACACTTAATATATTTAAAAAAATACAATATTATAAATACTTTTCAATAATCTCCAAACACAAATATTAAATTAAATTTTACACTTAATATATTTAAAAAAATACAATATTATAAATACTTTTCAATAATCTCCAAACACAAATATGATAGTATATAATTTGACAATTAACATATTTTTAAAAATACGATGTTATAAATATTTTTTATAATCGTATATGTGAGAGTTAATAAAAGGTTGTTTTTTTGCTTAAGAAAATACGTGAAAAGAATAATTTTTTGATTTCTTTATCATCTTATATTTAATATAGCTAAGATAAGAATGAACTCTTATGAGTTTTATAATGAAAGAGGTCGTTGGACAGTTCCTAAAACACCATGGATGGAAAGGATCTATCATCTCTGTGAGAATAGGAACATTGAAGGTGAAAATCACTTCATCTTAAAGTGCCTTGCGTACACCCACATTAGATTTCAGTTTCATAATCTTTGTTGCAATATCGACCCTCCTAGCCTTTTAACTTGTCAAAATTACAGTGAGCTCAGGACACTTCTCACCAAGCTCTTTGAGCATAGTAATACAATTTTAAAACAAACTAATTAATTGGTTTCTTTAGGTCTGATAAACCAAAGTTTGGTCTTAGTGAACGTTAACCATCATTGTTAACCATCATCATCATCATAAGTGATTTCATTTTTTTTTTTATAACAANGCTGACATCCTGAGAGATCCTGCTGATAGACTCGCTCATCCCCTTTATCTCCTTGGCTGTGTCTCTATTCTCCTTCACCCCTATAGCAGTCAGTTCATATACCCTTCGAAGGTTCTTCATAAAATCCTGGATGCCGAGATTATTACCCAAATGCGCCATAATACCAAGGTCGGACGAAATTGCCAAGCGAGACAGCCGAGACTGCAAGGGAGAAAGAGCTGTATCTTCCAGATCGTGAAGGTTTGCTTGCTGGTGGCCTGGTTCACTCCAGTTTTCAACCTAAGAATCAATTTCCCAAAGAGCAGAAGGATAACGACAATGACAAAGGGCTAACTGGGAGAGATTTTCTTCGACAGTAGATTGGGTGAGAGGCTGCGCTTGCCTAGAAGAAGCCTGAGGACTCCCAATACCAATTACATCGGCCTCTTGCAGAAGGAAGGCAGGGGCTGTAAACAAATCCTCAGCGAAAACAAGAGGCGAAATAATGCTGAAATTCGACATGGAGACAGAGAAGGGAGAGCCTCGATCGTGCGGGGAAAAGAGACACTTAATTGAGCGCCTGAAGGGAGTTAAATGCTCATCAGCCGAGGGGAGATGGGCTGTACACGCAGCCTTCACAAGAGATAAGACATGACGGGGACTTAAATGCTGGAGGCCGCCAAAACGATGGAGAGGGTGACGGCTGGATGGGAGGGAGAAACTAGAGGAGGGGAATCGGAAGTGAAGGAGAGGGAAAAAGGTGGAAGGAAAAGGGAGAAGGGGAAAGGGGGGTGGAAGAGGGATAAGACGGGAGAGAGAGGGAACCAGAGAGCTAAGGTAGGATAAAACCAAGTTCACTCTAAGATAAACCTTGAGAGTGTGGAGTTCCTCTTTAGAAACTTGCTTGTTCTTGATTTGATGATGGTTCCTTGAGGTCCTCTTCATGGAATGACTTTGAGGATGGGAGGATCGTCATCCTGACTGTAATGGCCTTGAGGGAGACTAGCTCCAACATTGGCCATCGCATCTGCGTCTTTGTTGTTCTGGCAAAGAATGTGGTAAAATTCAATGTGCTGGGACAGAAGAAGTTGAGCCTTTTTATATAATCTACGGCATTTGATGTCTCCTATAGGATACCCATTAATCATCTTATAGATGACATGCCTTGAGTCGCCGAAAACCAAAACTTTCTGAATATTTTTGGTCCGAATGAGGTGTAGACCCTGGAGAAGCGCCATCCATTCTGCTTCATTATTAGTTCTCGATCCAAGTCCCCAAGCGAATCGATGTTCCACTTGTCCTCCAGGATCCACTAGGATCCCACCCGCACCTGCCGCCCCGAAGTGATTTCATTTTTATATTATAAAAAGTAAATTATTATATTAATTAAAAACAAATTTTAATTAATTAAAAATTAAAATAAATAATAAAATTAATTAATTATATAAAATATTGATCAAATGATGATTTTGTTGATTATTAATATTCATTGAAACTCCTTTTGAATTAATTAAATAATATTTATTTTTAGAAATATTGGTAAAATAATTTTTAATATTGTTTTTAAAACAATTTGTTTTTTTAATGATGATGATGATAGTTAATGTCCACTTACACCATAGTTAATGTCCACTTAGACCAATTTTGGTTAAAAAAAAGAAAGTAAGGAATTACTTGGTTTGCTTTAGAGTTTTATTTTTATGCTCAAAAAGCTTTGAAAGTTAACAATTTTTTTGAAATTTAGATTTATGGGTGTGTGTAGGGAAATCTAAAAGAATGTGCTTTTCATCCTTAACACTTATAGTCTCATAAGGATGCCAGATCCTAAGTTTAAGAAAATGTACATTGTGTTTCACTATGTAGCTCACGAGAATTCTTTCTTAGTTTAGATATGCGTATTTTCTTCTTTACACTAGTTAAAACAAAAAGTTTTTTTTTTTTATCTTCAAGATTATGGTTAATAAACTCCTTGTAACATCTAGATTTTCTTTTATCCTCTAAATTTTGATCACACCATAACTTCTTTTTGAAGTTCAAAGTAATCATATATTTAAAATCATCTATATTTTGCAAAGTGAGATTTTGTTAACCCCCCACATATTTAATCAAGACATGGCATCTTTATGCCAAACTCAATTGATCCTTAGGTGGTTTTAATTGGAATTTGAAGCAACTTTTGAAACTCTTTGTGTCTTTAAGTTATATTGTTTTCTTATACATCAGGTACCTAGTCATTGCACCAAGACCTAGTGAGGTGCTTACAACCTAGTAAGGGGGGAGTTGTTGTAAAGAGTAATGTTGTTGTGTTACATTATGTAACATGACGTTCCAATAATTTAGAAACTGCATATGGATCTGAGAAAAAAAAATCTCTGAAGCCTAGTTGCCGCATCGCTAGGGTTTTCTGGCTGGCCCTGCCATGGATCCACCCGATCCAGATCCGGATGATCGTCGCACTTGTCTGGATGAGGGATTCAGAAGGGTTGTAGCCTCACATCCCTCATGCAAACCTTCACATCCCTCATGCAAACCTTCTCAGAGTGACTCAATGTTCGTCAAACGCATGGAATCTCTAAACTATCCTCCTTAGAATCTAAGTTCACTGGTCTTTGGCCCTCCCCACGATCCATCGAGATCTAGATAAACAAGAACTGGAGACCTCTTATTCAAGGTGAAGTACAAAAAAACTTTTGTGGTGGAGGGTTTTTCGTAATTCCTGTTTGAAAAGAAAGAATATCATGATCTCATCTTTAGAAATGGACCGTACTTTATGGGCCAAAGGGGCATATAGTTAAACAAATGGGATTTATCCTTTGATCTAGAAAATGACACCCCCTCATCTGTCCAATTATGCGTCAAACTACCCCACCTCCCACTGCATTGATGGAATGATGAAGATCTTAAAACCATTGGAAACTCTTTAAGGAAATACATCGACAAATCAAGCCCAATCCACCCATGTTTTCTTGCGCAAGGATTTGAGTCGAGGTAGATCTAGAGAAAGGTCTCCTAGAAGCAATAAATCTTATAATGGAAGGGTGGAATCATTTGCAAAATATAGACTATGAACACATACCCTTTAAGTGCAAGATGTGTCACGAATATGGGCACTTAGGAAAATCTTGTAAAACAAAAACTAGCTAGCAGAGGGGGAAACACTAAAAGAAGAATGGAACGAGGTACATAAGAAAAAAGGGAATAGAACATGCCAAAGTCAGGAAAATAATCCTACAAAAAAGAATCCTACAGAGAACATTTTCCAAGCTCTTGCAATGGCAGATGATGAACAAATCGACATACTAGTCACCGAGAGGGACTCGAGCCCCATAAAAAGTAAATAAGACGAACCAATATTAATGGAAATAGGACAAGAAGCCAACTACAAACCCACACTTCCAAAGAAACCCTATGTTGAACTAAGACCTGAGTCCTCGCAAATCTCTGTAGGATCAGTGACAAGATACAGAGCCAAGGCACAACTTGAAGAAACTTCATAAAGCAAAGAAGAGTAAATGGAGCCGCTAAGTAAAAAAGGGAGAAAGGCCAACAAATTTCTAAGAGAGCTGGAAACTGCCTGAGAAAAGGCAGCCGGGAAACATACCAGCCTAGATCATTTGGTCATAACCTTTTCGGTGGAAAAACAAGCAAGAGAAGCAGCAGAAGGGAAAAGGGATGGAGTATCATCCCAACCAAACAAGAAATAATGAAACTTGTCTCCTGGAATTGTAGAGGCCTGAGAGGAAATCAAAAGATTGAAGAAATAAAAAGAATAAAACAAAGCGAAGCAAAAATGAAAAAAGAGGATCACATAACAACCATGAAGAAAATATGGTAGACAGGCGACATCACAGCTGTAAGTTCTCAAGGAGCCTCAGGCGGAATTATAACATGGTGGGATTCAAATACTTATAAACTTATCTCTAAGACATAAAGTCGTCATTGGTTATTTGTAGAGCTTGAAGATATTAATACAAAGGATATTTTTTGGATAGGAAACACTTATGGGACAATAATCCATGGACATAAAGATGACTTTTGGACACAGCTAGATAACCAAAAATACGAGAATATGCAACATTCCTGCATTATAGCTGGATATTTCAACACTACCATATCTTTAGAAGAGAAAAAGGGAGGATCCAAAGTAATAGATCCCTTTGGTGAAAGTCTAGAAGATTTAATTAACGCTTGGAAGATAACATATATCAAACCCAAAAAATGCAAGTTCACCTGGAGTAATAAGCCTCTAGGTCTGGGTCATATTGCCACTAGATTGGACAAATTCCTGGTCAGCTCCTTCCTCCTCAATAAACCTCTTCTTCCTATCACTAATATTCTAGCTTCTATTGTTTATGATCATCGCCCTATCTCCCTCTCCCTCCCTCCAATTGGAAACTAGATACTTCTTCCTTTTAGATTCTCCCCCACTTGGATCCAAGATCCAGGGTTCTATGATGTTTTTCAACACTCCTGGAGCATCTTCATACATGGTTTTGCAAGCTATATTTGGGAGCAGAAACTCAAGAATGTAAAAAAAGGGCGTAATAAATTGATAGCCACTCGTGATTACAATCCAGGGAAAGAGAAAGCAGTACTCCTGAGAGCTCTTGAGATATTCAGGACCAAATGGAGTAGATTGAGATAACCAAAGAGTTCTTATGGAAATAAAAAGAAATTAGAAGGAAAATACAGACTATACTTAGAAGAGAAGAAGAAGAATGGCGTCTAAGATCCATAAGCCTCTGGTTAAAAGGGGGAGACCATAACACCAATTTTTTTCACTCCCAGCGCAAAGAGTGGAGCATGAAGAATACCATAAAGGAGATCATATCAGAAAATGGGGAGAAGCTAACAGATCCCAAGGAAATTAAAATAGAGATAAAAATATTCCTTAACGACCTCTAAACCAACGAGGATGAGGCCACAACTGAGGATTTGGCAAACCTTAGTGCTGAAATACTTAGCATTTTAAAATAAGACGATGAATTCTTAACTCAACCGGTATCCATGGAGGAGGTTTTTCTATCAGCATGGTCCCTTCATCTAGATAAGGCTCTTGAGCCTCATGGATTTTCAATAAGTTTTTATAGAAGCTGCAAGCAGATTATTAAAAACGATCTACAAAGGATGTTGATTTGGACTCAATATCAGGACAAGATCGAGGGAGCTACTAATTCCACCTTCCTTTATCTTATACCCAAAGACAAGAATCCAACCTCCATCAAGCGATTTAGACCAACCTCTCTGTGTAATTCTTCATATAAAATCCTCTCCAAGATCATTGCAAATGTTAGAAAATAGGACCGCAGAGGAATAAAAGATATACAGTTAAATCATTAACAAGATGCAAAACACATTAAAAACATTACAGAGAGACACAGATATAACGCGGTTCACCCAAATGATGGGCTACGTCCACAAAGAAATTTCCAATCCTTTTATTACAGTCCAGAAAGATGAAGGGATACAGCCTGCAGCAAAACCGCTGCACTTCCTCTTCACGATCTCACAGTCTCTCTTCCAATACAATACAATACCATTCTCAGTCGTTTTACAATGCTTTCTTCGATAGGGGAAATACAATGGTAAAATTCTAGGGTTAACCCAATACCATGGGTCAGCAAAACTGTTGGCCAACACATATCCCAAAAATGTTTTTCGGGGGCTCTGCCCCTGAACCCCAAGGTAGGGGGAATAAGTGTATAGTACACCTGGGGTACAAACACAAATAAATAATATCTCTGGATCTGGAAGATTAGGCTCCACAACCAACAATCTCCCACTTGGAGACTGATCACAACAACTCCACCGCTACTGCACTTCCTGAACTATGCTCTGGAACTTGGACTTGGAAAATTTCTTATTTTCACCTTCATGCTTGAAGGCCAACAGAAACCAAGCAGGAACTCAGTTTCTCTCTGGTTACTCCCTTTTTCAACAAGTCTGTAGGATTCTGGCTAGTATGTATCTTTTCTAGTTTTAACAATTCTTCATCTAGAACAGATCTTATGAAGTGGTACTTGAGCTGTATATGTTTAGTCCTCGAATGAAAGGCTGAGTTCTTTGCAAGATGAATGGCACTCTAGCTGTCAGTGTACAGCCTACTATTCTCTTGCTTCTTACCCAATTCTTCCATGAACCTTTGAAACCAAGTCATCTCCTTACTAGCCTCTATAGTAGCAACATACTCCTCTTCCGTTGTTGACAGTGCAACAACTTGTTGCAGTTTTTAAATCCAACTTACTGCTGTTCCAGCCACAGTAAACACATACCCTGTGGTGCTCCTCCTGTTGTCTTTATCACCAGCCATATCTGCATCAACATATCCCTGTAGAACAGTTTCTGAACCTCCAAAACATAATGCATGTGAAGTGGTACCTCTCAAATACCTGAGAATCCACTATACTGCTTTCCAATGCGCTTTACCTGGATTATTCATATACCTGCTCAAAACTCCCATTGCATGTGCAATATCTGGTCTTGTGCACACCATGGCATACATCAAGCTTCCAACTGCCGATGAATAGGGAATCTTGGACGTGTAATCTATCTCTTCCCGTGTCTCTGGACACATATCCTTTCTTAGTTTGAAAGGGCTAGCCAAAGGTATACTGATTGGTTTTGCATTCTGCATTCTAAACCTATGCAACACCTTTTCTATGTACTCACCTTGAGACAACGTCAATTTGTGATTTTTCCTATCTCTTGTTATTCTCATACCAAGGATTTGCTTTGCAGCACCCAAATCCTTCATCACAAATGATTTGGCTAGTTTTCTTTTGAGCACATTTATATCCTGCATGTTAGAGCCTGCAACAAGCATGTCATCCACATACAATAACAAGATAATATATATTTTGTTATCTAGCCTCTTGAAATAAACACAGTGGTCAGAATGACATCTATCATAACCTTGTTCTGTCATAAACTTATCAAATTTTAAATACCACTGCCTTGGGGCTTGTTTCCGACCATACAAGCTCTTCTTCAACCTGCAAACCAAATTCTCCTTCCCTTTGACCTCATACCCTTGTGGCTGCTGCATATAAATCTCTTCCTCCAAATCCCCATGGAGAAAGGCTGTTTTAACATCTAACTGTTCAAGATGCAAATCTTCTACCGCCACTAGACTTAAAATAGTTCTAATTGAACTCATTTTAACAACAGGAGAAAATATTTCATCAAAGTCTATACCTTTCTTTTATGCAAACCCCTTTACGACAAGTCTATCCTTGTACCACTTCTTTCCTCCATCTTCTTCCTTCAACCTGTAAACCCATTTATTCTGCAATGCCCTTTTTTTTTGTAGGCAACTTTACCAAATCCCAAGTCTGGTTTCTTACCAATGAGTCTGTCTCCTCATCCATGCCTTGCTCCCACTTATTTCTAGTTTCTACTTGCATTGCTTCTTCAAAACATTCTGGTTCACCAGAATCAGTCATCAATAAATAATACAGTGAAGGAGAGAATCTTTCAAGGGGTATACTTAACCTGGTAGATTTTCTTACATTTGCAGGAGTTTCGGGTACCTCCCGCTGCTCTTGATTTTCTAGTGCCTTTGGAACTTCATTTTCTTTGATTTCATCAAGCATTGTGTACTCCGTGTTTTCCTTTTCTTCTTTCTTTCCATACAACTGATCTTTGCACATGACCTTTTCATTGAATACTACATCTCTACTCCTACTGATTTTGTGATTTTTAAGATCCCATAAGCGATAACCAAAATCATCAACCCCATATCCAATAAAGGTACATTTATTGGATTTAGCCTCAAGATTTGTTCTATCATATTTATCAATATGGACAAATGTTTCACAACCAAAAGTTCTCAGAAATGAGTATTTTTCCTGTTTACCTGTCCATGCCTCCTCTGGAATGCCACCATCCAAAGCGCTTGAAGGCCCTCTGTTTATTAAATAAACAACAGTGTTTACAGCATCAGCCCAAAACTGTAAGGGCAACCCTGCATGCAATCTCATACACCTTGAATGCTCCATGATCGTTCTGTTCATCCTTTCTGACACACCATTTTCTTGTGGTGTTCTAGGGACTGTCTTCTCTCTGCGAATCCCATCGTGTGAACAATAACTGTCAAACTCCTTGTTGCAGTACTCGCCTCCATTATCAGATTTGAGACATTTCAACCTTTTTCCTATCTCATTCTCAGCCAAAGATTTCCACTTCTTAAAAGTATCAAATACATCATATTTTTGTCTAATGCAATAAACCCAAGTTTTTCTAGTTGCATCATCAATAAAAGTAACATAATAACGAGAGCCACCAAGAGATTGTACCTGAGCTGGTCCCCATACATATGTATGGAAAAGCTCTAACTTTTCACACTTCTTTTGTTTCCCAACCCTGAGAAATCTAACTCTCTTATGTTTTCCATAAACACAGTTCTCACAGAATTCCAAACTTACCTGCTTCAGATCTGGAAGCATTTTCCTTGAGTGGAGAATCTGCATCCCCTTCTCACTCATGTGGCCAAGCCTATGATGCCATAGTGCCGCACCTATTTCTGTGGAAGCTACAGAGATAGAATAATCAGTATTATGAGGACATAAATATAATGTACCTACCCTATCTCCTTTTGCTATTACCAGTGATCCTTTAGTGATCTTCCACCACATTTCTCCAAATGTAGACAAACAGCCGCTATCTCCCAACTGCCCTGTTGAGATCATATTTCTTTTCATAGTAGGAATGTGCCTTATCTTTTAGCAGCCATTCACTTCCATTATTTAACTTAATCCGTACCTTACCATTTCCAATAATTTTACATGGTTCATCATCCCCCAATAACACATGCCCAAAATCACCTTGAACATAATCATGAAAGAATTTCCTATGGGGTGTAGCATGACATGAAGCCCTTGAATCTACTACCCAGTAATCACTAGTATTATCGAATGCAAGAATCAAAGCATCTTGTAACACATCACTTGCTACATTCACTTCCTGAATAGTCTCTCGTTGCCTCTCACCTTTCTTCTTTGGTGCTCGGCAGTCTTTCTTCAGATGTCCTTTCTTACCATAGTTCCAACACTCTATTTTTTCAAGTCTAGACTTGGATATTCCCTTTTTAGACTTGCTACGATTTCCTGAGCTCCTTCCTCTCTCATTTTGTCTCCCTCTTCTCTCCATGGTCAACGCATTACCTGATGTCTCACTTGTGCTTTTTCTTCACATTTCCTCGCTAAGAATAACACCAACAACATCATCAAACTTAAGAGTGTTTGAACTAGGAACATAGTTACTTACAGCCATGACCAAGCTATTCCAGCTTTCTGGCAATGAGCACAATATTAGAAGATCCCTAACCTCATCATCAAATTTCACTTTTACAGAACTTAACTGACTAGTAAGTGTATTAAACTCATTTAAATGGTCAGCAACAGATCCACCTTCTGACATATTCATATTAAATAAACACTTCATTAAAATACCTTGTTAGAAGCCAAGAGTTTTTCGTAGAGCTTACTCAATGCGCTCATCACACCCACCGTTTTTTTTTCTTTCGAAATATTGAAGGCCACCGAAAAATCCAGGCATAGCGTTATTGTTCCCAATGCCTTTCTATCAAGAACCTCCCATTCTTCATCCTTCATAGCCACCGACTGTTTTGCTTTTCCGCCCAATAACAGGTACAGATCCTTCTGGTACAGATAGTTCTCCATTTGCATCTTCCATAACTAATAGTTTTGGAAATTAAATTTCTCAACCCTAAACTTTCCTTCTTCTGCCATTGCTTCCACTTGAACCTGGAACCCTTCTTTCCTACGAGTTTACCAACCAAATAGACCTTTTGGATCTGATACCAATTGTTAGAAAACAAGACTGCATAGCAATAACAGATATACAGTTAAATCACTAACAAGATGCAAAACACATTAAAAACATTACAGAGAGACACAAATATAACATGGTTCACCCAAACGATGGGCTATATCCATAAAGAAATTGCCAATCCTTTTATTACAGTCCAGAAAGATGAAGGGATACAACCTGCAGCAAAACCGCTGCACTTCCTCTTCACGCTCTCACAGTCTCTCTTCCAATACAATACAATACCATTCTCAGTTGTTTTACAATGCTTTCTTTTATAGGGGAAATACAATGGTAAAATTCTAGGGTTAACCCAATACCATGGGTCCACAAAACTGTTGGCCAACACATATCCCAAAAAATTTTCTTGGGGGCTCAGCCCCCGAACCCCAAGGCAGGGGGAATGAGTGTACAATCCACTCGGGGTACAAACAAAACTGAATAATACCTCTGGATATGGAAGATTAGGCTCCACAACCAACAACAAATAGGATTAAAAAGGTAATTTCTCATCTCATATAAAAAAACCAAGGAGGATTTATCGCTGACAAACAAATTTATGACAACATCCTTCTAGTGCAGGAGGAAATCCACTATAGTTAGAACTATAAGGAAGCATGTATGGCTATCAATTTAGATCTCGCAAATTCCTTTGACAGAATGAGGCACACCTTCATATTCCAAGTTATGGAAAGTTTTGGATTTACACCAAACTTCATTAGATGGATCAAAGCATGTATTAGCAACCCTTGGATAGCTCCTTTGGTTAATGGTCGACCAACTACTTTTTTCCAAGCTCAAAGAGGAATTCGACAAGGTTGTCTGATGTCCCCCTTCCTCTACATTCTAGTTGCTGATTCGCTCAGTAAAAGGCTAAATAGACTGCAAAGAGAAGGAAACCTCCCTGGCATATCCTTTGTTAGGGGAGCTTAACCAATCAACCATGCTCAATTTTTTGATGACACCATATTACTTGGAAGTGCCTCAACCCAAATTTCCAGAAGGATCAAACTCTCTCTCGACCTTTTCGTAAAAGTCACTAACAACATGATCAAATCTACAAAATCTTGGCTTTATGGTTGGAATTGTAATCCTTATACTCTTAGAGAGATAGCTTGCATCTTAGGTATCAAAGTAAATCTTGATTGGACATCTTTCATATACTTGGGAATTCCAATCTCTAAACATATCAATAATTCTATTGCTTGGAGCTCAATAATACAAAAGATGGAAGGAAAAATGAAAGCTCGGGGATCAAGATGGCTTAATCTAGCTGGTATGCTTATCCTCATCAAATCCATTCTAGCTTCCTATCCTATTTTTATGTGCACCATTCTTCTCGCCCCTAAGTACATTGTCAACAACATTAGTAAAGAATTAAGAAAATTTCTTTGGTAGGGAGGGAAGATGCAGGGGAAAAAGTTCAATCTCGTCAATTGGGAAAACATCTTGTAAGATAAATCTAAAGGTGGGCTTGAAATTAGGGATCCTGAAATGATGAACAATACCTTTGGATCCAAGCTGGTCTGGAGCTTTATCTCTAGAGAAAAATATAGGTGGAAAGAGGTACTCAGGAAAAAATATATAAAAAATCCTAGATCAAAATGTATAGATCCTTCCTGGAATGGAAAAGGAACTTCCATATGGAGCCTATGAAAACTCTCTACTAGTTTAATTAAATACAATATTTATTGGATCCCTAGTAATGATAATAAAATAAATATATGGATAGATAAAATTCTGGGACACCCTCCTCTGGATACTATTCCAAATTTAGTCAACTTTCGTGACTGGATGCAAGAGCAGGATCTGATTAAGCTTAAAGACATCTCATAATGACATAGCAATGAGGAATGGGTAGGATGGAAGTCTTTGTGTCCCGTACCTCATATTCAAAATGATTATGCTCTCTTCTCTTCTTACCTTCATGGCATTTCCCATTCCAATCCCAGGACCAGAGACATCAAAGGATGGGGCCTTCACGGCTTCCATACAGTGAATGAAGGGTACAAGACTATGAGGACCAACAAAGAAAATTATCAGACTAGCTTTTGGAAAAAAGGATGCAATTCTGATTGCATTCCCAAAATCAACGCTTTCAATTGGTTATTAGTCCATAATAAGATTCTAACCGTAGATAACATAAGAAAAAGAGGTTTTGAAGGTCCCTCCAGATGCTCTCTTTATCTCTCACATGAAGAATCGACCCTCCTTTTTTTTTTTGAATATCCTTGTAGATGTTCAAGTCTGGAAATATACTCTGGGATCTCTGACAGGAAGTATTTGCTTACCTGACAATATCCAAGATTTGGTTACAAAATGGAAGACTTGATATCCAAGGTATACAAAGAAAAGTAAAATCATGCTTATAATTTGGAACATGATACCACAAAACACTTGTTGGCATATTTGGATCGCCAGAAACAGGTTAATTTTTAATGGGAAGAAAATTGAACCTCAGAGAGTCGCCAAAAAAGTCCTCAACATGATTTCTGAAAAGATGGCATGTAAGAAGGTTACTCTCCCAGAGACAGAAAACATTAACCCCAGGGAAGTCAAATGGTGTAGAGAACTTGGTATACAGAGATCTCCTCAAACCAAAACTTGTCCTCTTACCCATGATTGGGAAGTTAGAAAAGAAAAAGAGGAATTTCTTCAATGGAGAAGGCTTCAACACCAACACACTCTTTTCTTCGATGGGGTTTCGAAAGGAAACCCTTGGGAGGCAGGTGAGGGTGGGATAATATTTGATCCCGGAGGAAACATAGTCACTTGTTACACATGGGGGATAAGTCATAAATCCATAAAATGAAGCAGAATGGTTATCACTCTACCTTGGCCTGCAATTGGCAGGGAGCAATAAAATCACCAAACTAATGGTTTTTGGAGATTCAAAGAAGGTTATTCAAAAATGAGAATGGTTCACAAGCACGATGCCACCAACTGTAGAAGAATTTATGACCACATTTGTTGCAACAACCCAGATCTTCAAGCCACTTATTATCACATCCTCAGAGGCAATAATGCTACTGCAGATAAGCTGGCCAATCAAGGAGTAAAACATAATTTGGGTTTGGTTTCCATAAAGGGAAACCCATCCTATCATAAGCATCTTCCCTAAAATTAATTTTATTTGGGGGTGTAAGGTTTGGTCCTGCAACCTTACCCTTTTTCCACCCCACCGGCACATGAACAACAAGTGTTCTTTGATTTGGAAGCATTGGCCTCGTGGTAGTTTTGATCACGTGAAGGTTTTAATGAACCATCCTTATATCTGGCTCTTCAAGGCAAAGATAGGATCGTTGGCATGCTTCATGGAAATGTCAAGAGGGATGAATTCTTCTCCCCCGCCTCCTGCATTTACTTGTGATTCATAGGGGCTCATACATTGATGCTCTTCTAGTTTAAGCCCTCCCGTGAAAGATATTAATATTTTGTTCGAAGGTTTACTCATAAATCAAGCTTTTGACAGTGACCCTACGCAAATCCAACACTCAGAGGAATGGTATAGGCCTTCAAGCTTCTACGGTGGTAAGGTTATTTTCACTGGTCCTTCTTTTTGTCCTTTGCAGGATCTCCCTTCTGTCCATTCTACCCCTCTGGTGCTAAGCAATGCTCAGGATTCAATGGAGAATAACCAAGGAAATGCAAACATCAAAGACATTAAGGAAAATCTGTCGAACATTAAAAATGGATTGTGCTAGATCTATGAAATGGTTGGCATTGACATCGGTGAGAATAGGAATTCAACTGCATATGTCAAGAATTTGGAAAACCAGATGGGTTTCCACGAGTCAAGAATAGATGATAATGTCCGTGACCTCCAAGAATTGATGGGAACAGTGGATATTATAAAAGATGAAGTCTAGAAACTAACAAGCATGAATTAGTGCAGTCACTGCCAGGAAACCTCAGGCAAAAGAGGTTATCAAATGGAAGAAACTTTGGTTTTTTAGCTGGTTCATGGGTTATAAAGCAAGAAAAAACATGTTACTTTATCATGCTCTCTAGATGTTTTTTTTTGCATTCTGTTAAATAACCAGTTTATTAGACTATACCCTTCAATGGGTTTAAGTTATTTCAGAAATCACACAAGAACCTTAAATATTTTAGTTATCAGTATAGTTATTTCAGTTTCTCTTATTCAGAACAGTTTGGAACTATGAAAACCTTTTTTGTAAGGATGTCTGTGCTAAAATTTTATATATATATATATATTTCTTCTTTGGTTTTTGTTAAAAAAAAAACATGACGTTCCCATAAAAAATGATGTCATCTTAAATAATTTTTTTTTATATTGATTTGATCTTAAACTTAGATATATCAAGAACAAAGAGGGATCAAATATTTTTAGGTGTAAATTTTTCTTAATGCTAAAATAATTTAAGATAAAAATAATTTACACATTAAGAAAAATTGAATCCCTCTAAGTGATTGATAGATCTGAGTTTAAGATGGATCTATGGTGGTAGCTATGCTCTCAACCTGGAAAGACCCACTTTGAAAAGGAAAATATGATAATGTGTATTTCATTTAATTTGAATATTCTAAGTTATAAAACTCTTATGGATTTTCTCAATCGTTTTGGCCAGGAACCTAATCCTTAGGGTTAGGCATATTATCATATTATAATATTCTTGTTGAAAAGAAAAAAAAGAGTTGTAGTTGAATAAAAAAAGATCAAGATAAGATAACCAAGAGCCATTCTCATGTGTATTTATATGTAGATATTTTAATGAGAATAATGGACTTCCACAATATCTCCATTTGTCTTTATGATGCGTCATATTGTATTTTGATTTGTGTTTAGCCAATCTTTCTATAAAACATCAAATATTGGTATCAGAGCATATCTAAGCATGTGGCATATGCTTAAAATTGTTCCCTTCTCACTAATCCAACATTCTACCCAGGTTCTTGTGCTACTTTTGAGAGCTGAGGTTTGTTGTTTGTGTTATTTTGCAATCTTTGAATATTCCTTATGAGAGACTCTTTTTTTTGTTGCTGCAAATGCCTAGGTCATTGGAAAGGAAGCAAGCCATATTGGGGAGTGGAGGAGATTGGCCCTCCTATAATACAAACAATTTATGTGCTATCGTGACTTCATTGGAGATAATCATTGTGCATAATGCTATTGGAGATCAAGTTAGAGATGTGTGTTGAGCCACTGAAGACTGCATATTGGAGTTCTTGCTGCTGCCCATTGACTATGTGAAGCTAACATAGCTTCTTTGGCCTACATTCCCTCTATCGTTGTGACACTTTAAGCTTCGTAGTTCCCCCTGTGTTATTGCGACCTTGTTTAGTGAGAATCCTTGTATCATGTATCTACAAATACAATCAACTCAACTCCCGCAAAGTTAGCTAGTCGGTATGGGAAAAATAATTGTTCCTTCTCAAGTGAAATTAAGATACCTTTTATGCAAACCCTAATCCAAGGAGAGTTGGAGTTTTGAATGAGTGTTGAAGTGGTTGTTAAATGACAACTAATCTAATGTGTTTATGGTAGGTTTCTCATTACGGGTGTTTACAGGAAGTTTCTCATAATGGGCATAACCGACAATGATTTACTCATGCAACTTCTTTCAAGATGTATATAGTGCATGGTTGGGATACATAATGAATTGAGTTGTCTGAGAGGATGAGATCCATCATGTAATTTCTCCTTATTAATTAATGAGCTTCAATACTTTTCCTGCGTGGAAGTTTCCCCTCTGGGGTTTTACCACATGAAGTACCGGTGTTTTAATGGTGTTGAGAAATGTGTAGTTATGTAATTTGTCTTTGATATTTCTAACAAGTGGTATCAGATCCCGTGTAAAGAAGAGGGAAATAGTGAAGACTGCATTGCTACTAGAAGGTTGTGAGAAAGATCGCTAGAGAAAGAAGTCTGTATGCCTGTCTCGAAGAGGTCTGTTCCTGGAGAAAAGAGTTTGTTCACTTATCCTGAAGAGGCATGTGCATGAAGCTTCTTGTATGGCCTAGAGACTAGCTTCTAGCCAGTCGTTGTTTGTTGCTGGAGGAGACCGTCTGCTGGGACCACATGTGAAGACCGCATGTGAAGAGAAGTGTGCTGGGGCTGCGTTTGCTGTCAGCAAATTGTGAAGGAGGCCGTTCATTGCCTTCAACACTCTTCCTTCCGCAGGAGGATCCATCACTACCTCTGGCCACCGTAAGCTATAAGAGACTCGTGTAGAGAGGCCTGGAAGATGTACGTGTTGTTTTGTTTGGACAAAATAAAGGAGGCCTAGAGTTACGCATAGAAGAGATGGTCACTCAAGGAGAAGTATATGCTTGCTGCTAGATGAGAAGAGAGTTTGTCACTCATAGAGAAGTATTGTTGTTGGTGGAGAGGCTCGGGTGGATAAGAAGGAAAAGTAAAGTAAAACAGTGGTAAATAAAAACCCGTGCCATTTATTTTTAAGTTTGGAAAATATATATATTTAAAAAAAAATTCAAGCCATTCAAATTTTCAATCCATTCAATCCAGGACTACAGTCGGGAGAATATAGTGCTGTTTATTTGGGCTGAAAAATTATATATATATTTTTATATTTATTTTTTCAACAATGTTCAACAAGGGTTACATAGATCCTTAGACGAAAAAAGAAAGAAACCTCTAACCATGAAAGATGATGAATGTGAGGATTTAGATGCCAAAGTGCTAAGCACAATTCGATTATGTCTTGTAGATGATGCGTTGTTCAATATTATTGGAGAAACATCAATAACAAGCCCATGGTACAAGTTAGAAAGTATGTATATTACCAAATCAGTGGAAAACATAATTTACTTGAAGTGACAATTGTATGGTATGAGAATGAAAGAAGGTACGTAGATAGCAGATCATTTGAATTTTTTTAGTACTCTTATTTTCCAGTTGAGTAGTATGGATGTTAAAATTGATGATGAAGATAAATCAATCAATCTCTTATGTACTTTACCTGAATCTTGGGATCAAGTAGTTTCTTCCATTAGCCTTAGTACAGCTGATACTTTAGAATTTGACAATGTGGTTGGAGAATTATTGTCTGAGGAATTAAGGAAGAAAACCACTCTTCAAACCTATTCACCAAAAGCTTTGGTTGTTAGAGGTCGATCCAAAGAGAAAGGAGAAAAGTTAAGAGGTACTTCTAGGTCTAATTTAAGGGCAGAAAGAACAAATTAAAATGTTGGTACTGTAACAAGATTGGTCATATCAAGAAGGACTATTGGAAGAGACAATAATCCAAGAAGGATGACTCCAAGTCAAAGGCAAATTCAGTTAAGTCTTCTGATTCATGTATGCTCGATGAGGTATTGTATGATTGTAATATTTCTGAATATAATGAGGAATGGTTATTAGATTTTGGTGCTTTGCAACATATCTGTCCTCATAAATATTGGTTTTCTTCCTATCAAACATTTAATAATGGAATAGTTATTTTAGGAGACAATCATTCATGTAAAAATGTTGGGGTTGGAAGTGTTAAAATTAAAATATTTGATGGAGTGTTGGATTCTTGTGGTCATAAGTTTACAGGTTTAAGTGGAACTCTAAAATTTTCTAAGGGTACTGTAGCAGTCATGAAGGCACATAGAACATGAAACCTTTACAAACTGGTTGGAAGAACTCAAGTTAATGGCACTGCATTAGTATATGAAGAAGAGTCAGGGTCCACTTAGCTATGGCATCATCATCTTGGTCAAATGAGTGAAAAAGGACTTCAGATATTATTGAATCGTAAATTGCTTCCAAATTTGAAAACACTGAATTTGATGTTTTATAAACATTGTATATTTGGAAACCAGTGTAGAAAAAAATACAAAGTAGGAAGCCATGTTAGTAAAGGTGTTTTTGACTACTTCAATTTGATTTGTGGGGTCCGTTTCCTACCATTTCCTATGGGGGAGCAAAATATTATGTATTATATGTAGATGTTTTTTCTAGAAAGGTTTGGGTCTATGTCCTAAAAATAAAAGCTGATGTGTTTCACACGTTTAAACGATTTAGAGTTATGGTGGAAAAAAGAACTGGCATGACAATCAAGTGTTTAAGAAAAGATAATGGAGGTGAATTTACCTCTTTAGAGTTTAAAAAATATTGCAAAGATGCATGTAAATTAAGGTTGCTTGATTGTTAATGTGAGCTCACATGTGTTGTCTTGTTGCTCTTCATATGTTGTCTTTCTTTTATGCAATTTAATTTCAGCCATGTGTTTCATCTTCCAGCATTAGATTAGAAATTGTGTGTTTCAACTTAAGGGAGGTTGGATTAGATTAGTCTTAGTTTCACAAGGGGTTAGATTAGCTTAAAAATCATTTCAGTCTTGCATATACTTTGCATTTGCTTCGTAAGCCTACGAAACTCAGATTGACAAATTAAATGGCTGGGCAAATGCTACAATGGAATTAAAATGAAATTAATTCGGCCCAACAGGTTTCACACCATTCCAATTGGTGTATGGACTAGAGGCCACTCTCCCAATAGAGTGTGAGATTCCTTCTTTAAAGCTCGTTGTAGAACTTTTTCCCAACACCACCCTAGAAGAAGAACAATTCCTATATGTGAACAAGCTTGACGAAACTCATCATGATGCTACCTTAGAAAATGAGGCACACAAACGATGAATGAAAGCTCAGTACGATAGATTTGTTCACCCCTGCTCTTTTAATGAAGGAGATCTGGTCTTAACCTATGACCAGAAACATGATAAGTTGGGGGTAGGGAAGCTAAAGTCTATGTGGAACGGGCCTTACGTTATTAGTCGTGTTTTGGAGAAAGGTGCATATGAGTTAATGGATTATGATGGGATACCCTTGGGAGAGCCCCACAACGCCCTCTACCTCAAAAGATACTATGCATAGGTAATCTAGAATAGGTTCTTTGTAAATATTGTTTATAAAGTGTTGTGTGTTTCTTTTAAAAAGTGTAATTTTTGTGTGATATAATATGTGTTTTTTCCACAACCCTACTTACGTAAGTCCTATGTTTAATGGATAGATGACCACCTTTATTAGTTTCATTGACGGTGTTAATCGTTACACCTTGAATCTTGCATTGATGGCTTGGGTGTTGTACTCTCCTACAGGTGATCTAGTGAGTTCAGGGGGTACTTGTTTGGGTCGCCCACCAACAATCTCATAGAGTATCATGCATTGATTGGATTGTTGACGAAAGCCCTAGCTAATGATGTAAGAGAATTTAGGCTTTACCTAGACTCATATTTAGTTGTGCTTCAGTTAAACCGAGTCTACACCATCCAGAACCCCTTACTCCTTCGTAAAGGGTATTTTTGGCCTTCAATTTTCAAGGATTGTATTCAAATTGTCAAAAAATTCCTTCTTTTTCAACTCTTTACATCCGAAAATCACACCCACCTAGCTCTTCTACATCATGTCATAGAAGTTGGCCCTTTTGCAAAATCGGGCATAGAATTCATGCGCTGTAGACCTACCTCATCCGAGGGGAATGGATACATTATTGTGGCTGTGGATTACTTCACTAAATGGGTTGAGGCTTTGCCCACATATGTCAAAGACAGAAAGACAACTGCTCTTTTTCTCTTTAACCATATTATTGCGAGATTTAGGATTCCCAGGGCTATTGTTACTAATCATGGGTCACGTTTCCAAAACAAGATGATGGAAGAACTACGTGAAAAAATAGGGTTTCATCATGATAACTCTACACCTTACTATCCACGGGCCAATGTCTAGGTTGAAGCAATCAACAAAGTCCTAAAAACTATGCTTCAGTGGATGGTAGGGAAGGCTAAGTCTAATTGGAATTTGCAACATTTTTCTGCGCTTTGGGCCTATAGGACTACTGTAAAAACTTCCACTGGTTTCACACCATTCAAATTGGTGTATGGACTAGAGGCCACGAGTCCCAATCGAGTGTGACATTCCTTATTTAAAGCTTGTTGTAGAAATTTTTCCCAACACCACCCTAGAAGAAGAACCGTTCCTATACGTGAACAAGCTTGACGAAACTCGCTGTGATGCTACCTTAGAAAATGAGGCACATAAACGAGGAATGAAATGTCGATACGATAGATCTGTTCACCTCTTCTCTTTTAATGAAGGAGATCTAGTCTTGACCTATGACCAGAAACATGATAATTTGGGGCAGGGAAGTTAGAGTCTATGTGGAACAGGCCTTACGTTATCAGTCGTGTTTTAGAGAAAGGTGCATATGAGTTAATGGATTACTATGGGATACCCTTGGGAGAGCCCCACAAAGGGCTCTACCTCAAACGATACTATGCCTAGGTCATCTAGAATAATTTCTTTGTAAATATTGTTTATAAAGTGCTGTGTGTTTCTTTTAAAAAGTGTAATTTTTGTGCGATATAATATGTGTTTTTCCACAACCCTACTTACGTAAGTCCTATGTTTAATGGACATATGACCACCTTTATCAGTTTCGCAGATGGTGCTATTACACCTTGAATTTTACATCGACAGCTTGGGTGATGTACTCTCCTACAGGTGATCTAGTGAGTTCGGGGGGTAATGGTTTGGTTTAGGGGGTAATGGTTTGGTTCTCATAGATTATCATGTGTTGATTTGATTATTGACGAAAGCCCTAGCTAATGATGTAAGAGAATTTAGGGTTCACCTAGACTCAAAGTTAGTTGTGCATCAGTTAAATCGATTCTACACCATCCAGAACCCCTTACTCCTTCATACGTTTCGAAGAGTTAGGCTTCTAGAAAGGTCCTTTGAGCAAGTTTCATATCAACACGTTCTGATACACTTAAATGTTGTGGCAGATTCCCTGGAAAACTTTGTCTTAGATTGGTATATTTCTCATAGTTAAGTACATTATAACATAAAAATATGCATTTGGATTCATAGTAGGCATACATGAACACATCACATTTGCACACACGTCTGTAAATAATTTTTTTTCATATATATATACAAAAGGTAAAGATGAGATACAAAATGTGTTGAAGCACCAAGCTTTTAGATCGCCCAATGTTTAGAACTGTCATAGTTTTAAAACACATATATATATGGGGAAAAAAATGAATCTTCGAAGATTTTAGTGTAAATACATGTACAAAAATGAGGAAGCCTCTGTGGACTAATCCTCATGGTGATGATCACGCTAGCACACCACGGCCTGAGCCACTCTATGGAGTAGCTTCGTAAAGCAGTCTGAAACCATCTCAGTTGGCATTGATACCGCCTAAGCAAGTCATCAGTGGTGATATCTTGAATCCCCACAATCAAGCGTTGTAGTTTCTCCTAGATCTCCTTGAGCTCCTCGTCCTCCTCTGTGTGATGGATATCCATCTCTCTAACTACTCCTCGCCTATCAATGGGCGATGATCCAACTGGATGAGAAGGCCCTATGTCTACACATGTCATTTTTACACATCTCAACATTACAACATAAAAATCAAATATAAATTTAAAAAATTAAAAACATGAATAGTGGCATCTTTCTTACCTTGATCCTCCCACTCCTCTCCCTATGGAAATGGAAGTTCAGGTTCATTACGGGAGTTTTTCCCCTCATAAGAATCGTCTTCTATCATTAGTAGTTGGCTTCAAAACCAATGAAAGAAGACCGATCATTGCCCCGTGGGCCAGACAGAACTATTGGTCTCCTTCTGCGAGACAACCCGGTCAGGAAATATATGGCGTCTATGTCTATGCTCAATATGTGGGTCCCAACCGCAAATTTTTGTTGGTCAGAGTCCCACATATGAATAATGTGTTCTAGAAGGTGCACATATTTCTTCATTCCAGGCACTCTGAAGCACTTAAGCAGCCCGCAGTCTCGAATAACTCTCACAGTTGGTGGGTCATTAACCGCTTGGAAATCAGTTGTTTCATGTTCACGTTCTTTCCATATCACCATAGTGTGGGTGGTTTTTCCCTTGCAAAATACTTTTAAATATGCATTAAACACATATTCATATCTAGGGAAGCAAGAAAATTCAAAAATCGACGGTCAAAATAGGAATTTTTTGTTTGCCCTTGTCGTCAGTGCCTTTCTTCCATGAAGATAGAGAGCTGGAACTTTTGTTGGGTTTGGACAGAGTTCCTTCAGCACCTATGTGCCAACTCAATAGTGCATCGATGCACATCTTGACAGGGGAAATAGCGTTATCCCAAGCGCGTGACATCCCTTCAAAAAATGCTAAACAAACCCTAAAAACAAGCCGAAAAATGAAGAAAATGACACCATGAATGCAAAGAGGAAGGGTATAACTCTTACCTAGTCCAAGCATCTTGAAGAAAGACGGGCTACAACTCCTGGAATCTACGCTTGAAGATCGGACTCTTCTCATCAAGTTTTCTCTCTCCTTATGGTAAAAACACACAATGGTAAAACTTTTACTATTTACCCCTATTTATAGTAATTTTGATTTTTTATTTTTAATATTAAATCATAATATTTTATTATTGTGGGTTATTATTATTATTTTTATATAGTTTAATGATGAAAATTAATTCTAACTTTATTTTCAAAGTTTCCAGGTCATATTTGCGAAGTTTATGGCTATGTCTCAAGTTTCTTTTGTCTTTTTCACACTTTGGGTAAAAATGAAAAAGTATTGAGCGTCTTTCATACTTTTCATATGCTCGTTAAAAATCTAGTAAAAGAGTATCGAGTACACTTTTCTGCTTTTTTCAGACTCGTTAAAATTGGCTTATGAAAAGGATAACCCCTTATGGAGTTATATTTAAGATCTTTTCAATCTCCGTAAAACACAAAAATATTGCCAAGCGAACTTGATACATTCACTCTTGTAAAAGTATATGAACGATCGACTAGTCGGTGGTAGGTTATCTCTTTTTCGGACCGATTAGGCCTATTTACGAAAAATGAACACTCTAGTTGATATCATCCAGAAGAGTTCTCTAGGGAATTATACTTTTTCGGGCCCTAGGGACTAAGTCTTATGAAAAAGGATCTTTTGGAGTCTCTTTTTGTCTTCGTTCAGACTCTCTAAACATGAACAATACTGAGTTCACTTTCATCGAACTCATAAAATCAAATGACAAAAGACCCTCTCCTTTCTCAGGTTCGTAAAACATATGGGAATGGACTCATATTCTGATGAGATATAAAGAGTGTTTATTACCCTCTTTGAGCTCGTAAAAATGAAAAATAGGCCTTCACCCTTTGTGGTGGGGAAATTAAGGGAAAGGGGAATATCTTTTCATTTGTATCGATGGCAGTTTGTAGTCCACCTTTGAACATGGAACCTATCTGCATTTGCATTTCTGAATAGTTGGGTATCATATTGTCTCCGAGTGGATCCAGTTTCGTGAGTCACCTGACTCCTTTGAGTCAATTCAAAGAATGCATTGTTCTATTCCTTGCATTACCTCTGGTTTCTGTCTCATCAAGTCAATGTTTCCAAGTCATTTGTCGTGCCATAATTTGTTCAAAGGATGTCTCTTTTACATTCCAACTCATCAATAACTATACCTTCCTGTAAAATCGGTCATGTCTGAGTCAGTCTCATGGTTGTTTCATCACTTCAAAATCAATTTTTGTTCCATGTTTCGTGTCGATGATGGGGGAAACATCATGGACCTCCTTCGATGAATCTATTCCTGTCGAATTCAGCACATCATCCAGGGATTAGATTTATAAACCAAGTACCTTGAAGCCTGCATGCCTCAATGGTAGGTTTCCTCGCTTTCGATACTAGGTTTTCATCAATGACCTCTAATTGAAATATTTTATCAATTGTTTGACTTCAAAACCTTTATTCACACTTGGGATAATTTACTTAGATACCTTGGGGATCATTGACATCAATGGTGGTTTCCTTCGCACTTGTTAATAGTTTACATCAATGACTGGTAATTAAGTGGTTTCTACCATGTTCGACGTCAAGACATCTATTCACGTGGTTAGAATCGTATTGTCTTGGGGAATGGAAAGAAGACCCTGAGTGATTAGGATTTGCTTGCATAATTTCCTATCCTCATGCTACGATGGAATATTATTTGAAGTCATGACACGGATACACATTGTATGTTTGGTGGTTGTGTTCAATATTGAGTTTGGATAACATGGATCTACTTTGTATGTTTCGTAGCCATGTTTCGCTTTCTACATCCTTGATCATGGATCTAAAATGTATTTTTGGTAGCCATGACATGGTCATCATCATGGATCTGCATCGTATTGGCCTACAACCATGATTGAGTTAGATAAGTCACTTACTAGTCTTGTTTCAGTTGTGAGCTCATCTCTCATTGCCTCTAATACCATATCGATATCTAGCAAATTTTTTTACCTATCACATACTTCTAGCTTCATACTTTGGGGGGAATTTTGTTGCACCTAAAATGTCCATTGATGCCTCAGTACCCTTTAGAGAACTTGGTCAGGGATTCTTGTGGTGACTTTTTTCCACCTTTGAGATGACCGACGCACTTACCCTCTTATGATAGAGCATTGACACCTTTTGTCTATTGACATTAGGCACTGTCAATGCTCTTTTCATTTGAGCAAAAAGATTCGGTGCCTTTCCCCCTTGAGAAAAAAGTGTCAGTGGACTTAAAAGAGGAAAAACGAAGGTTCAAGAATATTTTAGAGAAATCCCACATGGAATTGGTTCCTATCTGCTGAGGAGAGGTGGTACTCGAATTCCTCATTAATAGGGATCATCCCCTATCCATTTCCTAAAGAATCTCATCCCATGTGGGCCTTCCTTGGCCTATAAATGAAGCCTTCATGGAGGGAGTGAAAGGGAGACCAAGAGAGCATCCTTATGTTGTTGGATTGAAGTCTGGTATAGAGGCAAGTTTGAGTGAGTTTGTGTGTGAAGAGCTTTGTTTGAATTAGGAGTGTTGGAAGTCCATTGTGAAAGACAAAGCTGGAAACATCAAGGCTTTGGTTGTAGCTTTACCTTCTTATTTGATTAATACAAAAGTGTTCCCCTTTCCCATATTTGATTTGTGTCAATATCAATTAAATATTGTTGGATTCCTTGATCACTAGCATAGATTGTTAATCTATATCATTACTCTCATCTTGTCTGTCTTGTTTTCTTGATGCTTCTTCACGGGTGTTGTAGATTGCATGGAGAGCAATGGAACAAGGTATAATACTTGCATATATGGGGTATGAAAGTGATTTTCATTAGTAGATTAACCATCTAGGGGAAGGATATATTGTTGTGGTGTTTTGTTCTACACTTGTACCATTTAGGGTAGAGGAACAAGTAGTGTACGCACCGGTTGCAGAATTCCTACAAACAAAGGGCACTGCAATTGAAGTCAGCTTCTTATCAGAGAATTAATGGATTAATTTTCAGAAAAAAAACTATGATGGAGTTTTTCTCAGATGTTTGGAGAAAGAAGATGCATATAAGGTAGTCAAAGAATTGCATGATGGTCCTGCAGGAGGACATTTTTTTGGGAACACCATGGCTCATAATATACTGAAATTTGGGTACTATTGGCCAACTCTTTTCAAGGATGCCCATGATTAGGCAAGAAAGTGTGATGTATGCCAAATGAGTGGTGGAATATTGTTGAAAGCAGTAGGACCGTTAAAGCCCGTAATTATCTCGGAACCATTTGAACAATGGGGTATAGACATTATTGGAGAAATTAACCCAAACTCTTCACTGCAACATTGGTATATCCTCATGGCTACAGACTATTTCACACGATGGGTGGAAGCAGTTCCTTTCCGCAAAGTGAATGAGGATGCAGTCATCAATTTCCTATAAGAGAACATCATGACTAGGTTTGGGGTTCCAATTTCCCTTGTTTTTTACAATGCATCTTACTTCTCGTCTATCATGTTAACTGAATTTGCTTGTGAAAAAGGAATCAAATTGCATTATTCAACAAATTATTATCCACTGGGAAATGGGTTAGCAGAGTCAACAAATAAAAATATCATTCAAATTTTAAATAAAATTGTTATTGAGAGTCAAATAAATTGGCACATTGCTCTTCCTAACGCATTATGGGAAAATAGGGTTACCTCGAAGAATTATTTAGGATTTCTCCTTATACTCTAGTCTATGGGAGGGAATCCATATTACCCCCAAATATTTTTCTCCCATCCTTGTAGTTTGCCCAAGCCTCAAGAGGGACGGGTAGTAAAATTTTACAATCATGAATTGATACTCTTTTGAAGCTTGAAGAATCATGACAAAAGGAGAAGGTAATATTCAATCAACATAAAGATATTGTCAAGAGATGGTTTAACAAGCGAAAGTCCGGTAAGAGAAATTTTGAAGTAGGAGACTTAGTTCTAAAGTGGGACCACCTGCATTATGAAAAGGGAAACCACACAAAATTTCAACATTTATGGATTGGCCCGTATCAGATTGATGAGAAGCTTGTCCCTTCAACTTACAAACTTAAATATTTACAAGGACATGAATAAAGCCTTCCTATAAATGGCCTCATTCTCAAATAGTATTTTACCTAGGTTCTAGGAGCACTTTGTAATTAAATAAAACTTTTCTTTTTCTTGATTTTTTTCTAGTTTGTTTTCCTTTTTGGTTTTCCTAAGTTCATAGTTTTTGTCTGCTTATAATAAGCCAACTTAATATTTGACGCTTGGAAGTATAGGGATCTTAATAATCTCAAATATCTTTGGAATTCAATATTTTCTTATGGGAAGGCATGCGTGGTACAATTTAATCAGTATGAGATTCTTTAATTGTTGCCTAATTATAGGAAGGGAAACCAACTTTGAGTTCACATTTGAGTCATTATAAACTTGTAAAATAACTAAGACTCATGAGGTTTGGATTACTATCTTGGGGCCCCATCCACTCTCACATTAATATCTGCCTCGGGAAGCCTAACATGATATACCTAGAGAGAGGAAGTAGGTCTGTCGGATGTATGGCATTCAAAATGATCCCATGTTACAAATCAGAAGACAAAGAGCTTATATTAAAGAGTCAATTTTCTGAAATACTTCCTCTACATCATAGGAGTGATGTTGAAAAAATAAAACAAAAGATCAAAAGGGTTGTCTAAACAACCAATATTAGAAGGGTTCTTCTTCGTCTATGAGCATGATGAGCAAACAAATTTATCACTCACACAAAAGGACATTATGGATGGAAGAACCCATACCAGATTTTGAAAATGAAGAAATCCATCAAGGAAGACTTAAAAGAATTCTTGTAGCATGGGAATGAGGAGAAAACGAATAAATCTGTATGACTCTATTACGATCTCGTGGAATCATATCTAGTGGAAACTAAAATATGGAAGTAAAATTAATTTCATACTTTGGCCCTAGGAGAGTTATTAATACTCCTAGTTTTTGTTACCCTACTCCCGAAAAAAAATAACAACCAATGTGATGCACAAAATTTATATCCCTAGGTAAGTATGGCCTTTTAAATAATCTTCGGGAATACATTGAAAAGTTTGGTGCATACTCATTATAGAGTACCATGCAGCATTTTTTATTTTCAAAGATGGATTTTCCAGAGATATGTGTTCACCATCCAGTCGCCAATTGCTGCTGCTGCAACAGCTTCCCCAAAATTTTATTTAAGTATTTTAGGCCCCCTCCTTCTACTTTGTTTAAAAGAATACTTAGATTAGTTTTCTTACGCGAAGAAGTCCACCCTTAAACACTTATCTTTTCTAAGGTATTGAGCACAAGAAGTTTTTTTCTTTGTAAGTAAAACTCAGATTTTTTCTCCGATGTATTGGATGAATTGGGCCAATTGAGCTGATGAATAGATGGAACTTGGCAAGTTAATCCCACATGGTTGGCTAGATCAAAGTTAGTTTTATTATCTCATCGTTTCGGGGAAACCCAACAAATAATGCCGACACAATCGAAAGGAACTCAGGTAATGTCGTTGAAACGGTCAAAGGAACTCGGTGAATGATGTCGAATGGATGACGAGTGCCGAACTTTTGGAGCATCTAGGTGAATTCTGCCAAAAAATTCGGTGTTGAAAGAATGACTTGCCAATAAGCAGATAATCGACACATTTCATTGGGTGATGGAGACATGTTTCAGAGAAAATCAATGAGCTAGCACGAAACAATCGCATGATGAAAAGAAAAGAGCAACTCAATAAGCTCAGTCAAAACGGTCGCGTGACAAAACATGAAAGGAAAATTAACAAGGACGTCGATATGTTTGGAGTAACTCAAATAATGTTGCCAAAATGGTCAGTGTCACTGTTTCATTCAAAAATGACCAAGACATAAATTTTTCATGCCAAACGACGTTATGGTGCCAACAACTGCATTAATGACTCCATATACCCATTTGTCACTAGGTTTTCATTATTTTTTATATAAAATGACTGGGTTTTTTTGGGTTTATTATTGCAAACACCGTTTTCAAACTTTCACCCATCGCTAAAGGATGAGTTCACATCCCATATGCTTGGTTACATTTTGCGGCCTATAAACAAATGACAGGTAGGCTCCCTGTACCTCATAAACTCATGTTGGTTTAAAGTTAAATATTTTTAAGTTGTATTGCCTCCATACTTGAAGTTTTTTCCGTGGCCATGCTTCATTCCTTAGATTTTAAAACCCTTTAGTTACACCAAACTCACTAGAAATATAGTTATCCATTTATGTTTTGTAGAAGAGAAAATAAGCATGAGAGCGTTTTTGAATCCCGTATGGTTAGTACGAGTCTATGTATAGCCTAGGAAGGAACCCTTTAAAGTTGATATTGATGCTTTCAGTTTGATTTCTCTTTTCCTTTCCATGATGAAGCTTTGTTTTGTAAAAATCATTTTGCTCCTCATTGTGGTTTTATTGGGTTGCAATTTTTCATTTTGCTTTTATTTAAACTTTTATGGCTCCACCCTCTTTGGAGATCTTGTTTCCAGAATGTCTACTCATCTATGCCATATTAATATTTTGGTGATAGGTTTAGGTTTTGTTATAATACACTTTAAACCATCAGACCCTTTATTTAGGCTTGGCAAACTTTAGTACCAAGGTTCGAACTTGGCTTTGAATCCTAGCATATATTAAATGATCACTCAGTGTTTATGGGGAAACGATATGAAAAAGTTAAAATTGAAAATCCTTTTAATTGCACTGTTGAGAAATTACATTTTCTTAAAACTAATGATTCCTTAACCACTTAACAACTGGCACAACGGTGCGACACAGTTGATTCCTTATACGTGACTGAGTGTGTACAACTTATATTGTAACTTAATAGCTTTAATCAAGAAACCATACATATCATGTTAATGATGCATTAACATTCATTCATTCCTTAACTGATCAGTAACAGTGCAACATACATTCAACAATAACCATAAACTATGCAAAGTAAGCAAACATTCACATAAAATCCAATATTCACAGCATTCATTCACTCGATACATGAAATAACGTGGAAACCCATCTGGGAAAAACCACCAAGGTGCTCTTCATATGGCATGATAAATGGTTATAGCACCTTGTAGTCTGTGGCTTGCAGACTATTCTTAAGATATGTCTTTCTGACTCAATATTCTTGCTGTCATGCTCTCTGGTTTATTGCTTCTATCTAATCCTACTGATCCGCACACAACCTGGATCGACTCTTCTACTAGCAGTCTGTGCACTCAGCTGCAAGATCCATGGCTCAAAAACCCTCTACTTCTACTAGACTCCTCTTCTGAGTCAACAATAAACTACTAACTGAAGCTAACTCCCTTACCAAACCCTTATACAGAGAGGGTTCTTCCTATTTATAACATTTACAAGACCACCTAGGTTCGACTAAGTCCTACTCAGTTATTACAGATGCAAGTAGCTACAAAATATATACAATTACATTAATGTCAGGCCCAACTGGCTGCAAAAGTCCCGTATGATATTAAACACAACGATAACTAGCCACGGAAACGTATTTCATCCTTCTGTAATGGTAATAACTAGCCGAAAAATGTCCTTGGTCTTCCATCGGTTTGTCCTTCTGTAGTCTTTCACCGATTCGTACTTGTTCTGATTTGACTCTTCTACCTGCCTCCTCCACCTACTCGGATCTGCCTTTCCTCATCATAGTTATCATCTACTTGCTTTTCCTCCTTTGCGCGCCCACTTTTCCTCTTGTGCTTACGTGTCAGGTTCTTTGTTATACACTTTTCCTCGCCCAACAACGTATCTAAAAAATATGATGGCAATCATAAGTGAGTATGGGGACTATTACCTCTCGCAGGAGGGCACATACATAAGAATGTATGGGTGTTCCTGAGATTTGTCCCTTTTTCCCAGGTACGCAACATACTTTGTAGTTCACAAAGAAGCTGTCAGGAAAGCATTCTTAAATGGGATTGGAAGCTACTGGCATGATATGAAGAAAGCCACTTTTCCTCCATTACCTTTATGTATCGGAGCATACAAATTTTCCAAGGTGAAAGGGGAAGAAGATTTTGTAAAGGTGCTAGAAACATTCCATTTTGGAGAAAAGAGTTTTACAAGAAATGACAGCAGGGGGAAGGTCATTGAACATTGCATGACAGTTAAAATACATTTTGAATATGCATATTTCTTCGACAAAGACGAAGAAGTGTTCAGAAGAGAAAATAATATGACCGAGTTAAACAAGTGTTTTGCTCGAAAAAAGTGGTTCCAATGGTAGAAAAGATGCCAGCACTACGATAGAGACAAAGCTTTAGAAACAAAAAGAAGAAGCTATAAATTTGCAAATGGATGAAATAGAGAAAAGGCTGAAATAGGAAGCTGAGAAGAAGAAATCATAGGAGGCCCAAATGAAACAAGATGAAGAGGAAATATCGAGTAAAGAGAGTGAAGAGAGAGAGCGAATAGAAGTAGAGGAAGCGGTAGAAGAGCTTAGAAGGAAGGAGGAAGAAGATAAGATCAGGGAAGCTCTAGACAAAGAAGCATCCAAAATTAGCCCATCAACTCACAAGACATGGACCTAGACCCTCCTAGCACAACAAGTGAAATATTTACTGGTGGCCACATTCCTTTTGAGGAACTCAGGTTCAACCCAGTCACCCCATAGAAGAAGCACATTGTGTCTTGCTTGGACACCATTATATTTGATAAAATGAGAAAGACCATCATGAGGAGGTCTGAAAAAAGATTAAAAATGTGTACTCAAGATGATGTGGTTACTGTCACAGAGAACACTATAATGGAAGCTACCCATAAGGACCCAAAATTCATAGCTTTTGTGAACATAGCAGCTTCCCAGGCTAGCGCTAATAATGTTAACAGGTTGATAGATGACATGGATCAAAACAAATAAAATATGCTCAAATTAAAGGATAATCTGGTAAAAATGTGAGGAGAAGGTATAGAGTTAAAGAGGAAAACATGATGCTATTCTCTCTGAAAAGGAGAGACTACTAAATGAATACGAGATTATGGAAACAGAAAAGGATGCACTAAATATATAGTTAGTGATAATGGAAGGAGAGAAGAATGACTTTAAAGCTCAAATATCTCAACTAGAGTCAAGAGAGATGGCTGCAATCCAGCAGATCAAAGAGTTAAAAACTCGGGTGGAAGAGTTAGTTAAGCAAAAGGAATATTTGATAGAACAATTGGAGCTAGCTGACAAGAAAATGCAAGACATTACTCCTTTTTGTGATCAAGCCTTCAAAATTCAAGAATGGATGCTTCATTCTCAGGTGATCCTCACATGCGAAATCTACAAAGTGAGGTTGATGATGGAAAGACTGAAGGTAATCGCGATAGAATCACTGGATTTCAGGAAAGGGCTATTGGACGTAGCAGAGAAGGTTAACATCCAAATGACCTAGAGGGAAGCCAATTCAAATTTTCCTGACCATATTCCATAGAACACAACAGAGGACCTAAATTCGAAAATGGCACTTCTAGAATTTTGTAGAAATCTTGCCAGGAGAATAAGCAATGAGATTGCTAAAACCATGGAAACATGCCAAGACTTTTACAAGAAAATCCATCAAGTCCACGAGCAGTGTCACATTCATTTGGTTTAGGAGATAACCGAGCTCCCAAGAAAAGACCAACGCATGACATAGTTGCAGGATAGGTTGCAAGAAGACATAGAGTATATAAGAAAAGTGGATGCTTTCACAGAGGAATACATTCACCATTTTGTTGGGAATGCTTCTATAAATTCCTACCTCCTGGAAGACATGTGTAAAAATGCAGCAGAAGAGGTGGCATGTATAGAGACACATTTGTCGATCCACGAAATGACGTTGCAAGTATTGGATCCTATAAAGTACAAGACCATAATTGAAGAGGCTAACGCATGGGCAACATATATTTTTGGCGTGGCAGGGCCCACCTAATTCTTTTCCTTAACAAAATTGTTTTTGCATTTTCCTATGTAAAGCACTAAATGAAAATTTTTGGGAATCCCTAGGGTTAGGGTGAACAAAAGGTCACTAGAAGAAAATTTCTTCTTGTAATATAAATAGAGGTAGAAATTTAAGGTAAAGGACTTTTATTGGCGTAATAGAGGCTGGACTATTTTTGTAAGAGAACTGATTTTCTGCTAATAAGAAATACTTGTTTGTTGGGAAAATCTGGCACAGATATTTGCTTGGAATGTGTGGAATGTCTTACGTGGAACTACTTATTCTTTCTTCCGTACAATATAATGTGAGATCGTTATAAATTCTTTGAATTAATTCATTGTTCATGAATGGTTTTGCTTTCTACACAAAATATCTGTTTTTGAAATGAGTAATAAATGGTTTATCATATCAGAGATATCTTTGGTATTATTTCTATTGTGAATGTGAATATTATGTTGAAACAACTATCTGTGAAATTGGTATGAATAGTTATAGTATATTACTCTAATTCTGAATATGCTCCATGCAGGGATAGGATAGTTAGCTTAGTATTAGATTAAATAAATAATTGATGAGGAAGGAGCGGTAAGACGAGAGGTAAGAACCTGCACATCGCTAGTGTGGTTTCTATTTGTCGATTATATGCATTTAAATTAGGCACTTGCGTTTCATCTTTTATTTAAAGAAAATCACATAAACGGCGAACGGGACCATAACCAGTAAAGAATTTAAAACAATTTAATCTATGGTAGTCGAACCATTAACTGGACATATTCTCACACCAAACCATGGTTGATCTAATTGAGATCGATTACTGGGGAGAATCCCTACCGTCGGTGCTTGGGAATTTTTGGGCATCAACACCAGGATAGGAAGAAGAGGATAGGAAGAAGAGTTATGCATATTTGAAAAGAGTTCACAAGGAATTTAAATTTGGGGATCATGTTTATATAAGAGTGAAGCGAAGGAAAATTTCCCTAAAGTTTGGAAGTTGTGCCACGTTGGAACCAAGATATTGTGGGCCATTCGAAGTCCTTGATATGATAGGACTAGTTACATGTAGGATTGCATTTCCCGCTAACATGAGAGGTCATAATGTTTTTCCATGTTTCTTTAGTTAAGTATGTACATGATTCTAATCACATGATTGAGTGGAATCTGATACAAGTGGAACTCGAGGGAGAGTTCCAACATGAGTCTGTGTGCATCCTTGATAGGAAGGTAACATTTCTCTAGAACTAATCCATCGGATGACTAAATATGCAATGGAAGTAGCTTGGTTCCAATGAGACTAGATGGCGGTTAGAGGATGATATAAAAGAGGCATACCCATTTTTGTTCAAGTTTTGAGAAAACCGAGGAAGATGATATTCTAAGAGGAGGGTAATGTAATACCTCCATTTTGACTCTTAGAATGTACTGGTTAATATGTAAATATTGTGTATACGCATTGTATGATTCCTATCATGGAGCTCAAGGCCAAGGCTCCACTAGTGAATGCTCGGATATTAAAGGAAATTAATTTATATTATATTCGCCATGAGCTAGTAAGCCATGGAAAATTGTATAAGCATGCAAATATTTTTAAATACAAATAAAAATACCAAGAGTTGGCTATGGAAGAAACTAAAATGAGGTGTCCATGTGTATCCGCTAAGGAGAGGTGAGGGGGTTTTGGTATTGAACCCTATGTTTCCAAATGTCATCTTGAGAACCCATCTTGACAAGTGATCTTGTAATTTATTTATGTTGTAACGAAGTAGTTAGGGAAATCAACTCATAAAATGAATGGAGCACAACCAACCCAAAAATTCATATGGTAGGTTATGGGCTCAGTTTACTTAACCCGTAAGTAATACTCCTCATGTAAATTCATATTCCATCATCCCCATTCCATTATGAAACAACCAGAGAGAAATTATGAGCAAGCTATGCATTCCTAGTTGTGTAAAAACTAGAAATTGCAACTTGGAAAGAACCCATGTTTTGAAGTACCAAAAATGCCTAAAAATTCATGTGAGGAGTAAAATACAGTGGGGAATAAATAGATAAAAACCATACGGTGAAATTGAGAGTGTCAGTAGCCCAAAAGACCATGGGAAAAGTCAAATTTGGAATCCCAAAATTGTAATTTCTTGATTTACATTCAAGTGGCCAAATTAGCGAAAAATCCAAGAGTATATTGTAGTGGGAGAGAGTTCAGAGGTTGGAATTGCTTGATAAACCCAATGAAGGAAATAATCTATGAGGGGTTAGCAACTTGGACATTTCTATGCCCACCCTGAAGAGCACTCGATGGGAGGGGTTCCTGAGGGACTATGTAGCAGAGAAGGAGACCTTCCTTTTGTTGGGTGTGGTAGGTAATGTGGATTCCAGGTTTGTTTGAAGTCAAATATATATTCCTGTAGATTTTTGGTTGAGCTCATTGGATTATCTATCTCCTTCACTACCTCCCTACTTGCTTGACAAACCTAGTTGTGTGTTGGCTTAGCATGAGTCCTTCTACCTATGGCTATGAGTGATCCTTAGTAGTTCCTCCTTAGTGGATACACATCCCAGCTTGGGGTTCGTCTCTCAGCTGAAATAATAGAGGCTAGATAGAGACCTATGGTTGGGTGGAACGTTTCTCTTCTATAGCAAGTTGTTCAAGGACAACTTCAGTTAAAATATATGTGCTTGCTATGTTTTTATTGTTGTTTCTAATTATGTCATTTTTATTTATTATGGGTGACTATTTTCTTATGCAGCTAGATTGAATAAATTAGTCCAGTTGAATTACTAAATTAGAAGCATGTGAATAGCCCGAAAATGAGTTTTAACTTTGTGCATTATTCTACTGTTTATTCCTATGATGAACATGTCTGTAATTGCATGTTATGTGTTTATTAGTAGAATTTAATTCAGATGTGTAATTTATTTATGCATTGCATGCATTTAGTTGTTAATCAAATTTTATAATATGGATGAGAGGGGAAAATTTAGCACCCCCTACATCTTTCATATTCCCTCCGTGATCGGGTTGATGGGAGGTTGCATGACAATGCTCATCAAGCACACAAGGCATGTGGGAGCGTCGAGGTCTAGATGGGAGCTTTCAATCTATCATCTTAACTTGCATCATATGCACACTAGAAAATAGGTTAATCAAAGGAATTTAGGACCAATACAGAGAGGAATGAGATCCCTAGAACTTGGAACCTCTATGATTCTTCAGGTTCGATTTGGAATGAAGCTTTCTTCAACTACCAATAGAGTGATCAGAACAAGCCATTCTTCTCCATGTGATAGAATCCTGAACAACCAACCAGAGGTCATTAATGCATTCAAATCGGAGAGGAATAGTTTCCATAATGATCTACCTAGTTTCACATTGAAGCTGGTGCAAATGAGATCATAGGCAATGCCTTCGCATGGGAGGAGAGGCCATTCCACTATCTGCAATGACTTGGCAATGTACACCAATGAGTCTATAAATGTCATGGAGTTGGGATGTCACCAAATGAACAATGACTCATTCTAAGAACGTGTCTGTTAGTCATCATATAGAACAAAAGGAAGAAGCTTGCATCTTGCATGGATATTTAACAATAAGATGATTTACCATTTCATGAGTTTTTAAAATTATTTGAGGGGAGAATCCATTCTATATGTACTCTTCAAAAATTGTAATAAAATTATACCACATAATACATTCAGTATCATATTATGTAACATATACCACTCATCCACGCATAGCTTTCCATTTCTCATATCAAATATTCAATTAAATATGAATCTAAAACTTATACTAAATAATTTATCACAAGCTTATTATATCATATACTATGAGTAATTTTTGTGTTTTTTTCCAATATTTCTTGATAACTCATGCTTTTAAATCATTTACTTTTCCATGCAGTTGTCTCTCAAATTTTTCATGAACTAATTTTTTTTTTACTTCTCTTTATTTTTTTTTTACATGTCTCATTTTCCTTGTAACTAATGCTTCCTATTCCATAAAAGGTCTCTCTCAATTTACTAATGATTATTGGACTTTTGTTATTAAAATTAGGTTACTATTCCAATACTCAACTATATATATGGAATACTCAATTATATAGAAAAAAGTCCAATACCCATGCACATTTAAGTGTAACATGCACATATACACCTTTTTAACTCAAACATAACTCAAATAGGTCATAAATCACAAAGATTATTTAATTTAATTAAGTCATAAATCACAAGAATAATTGCTCTGGCTCGGCTCGTTAAATTTCTAAAAGGTCATGGTTGAATTAGTTTTTTTGTATGAATCGTATTATAGCGCCAGCCAGCCAGTTCTGATGTGAAGCTTTTGTTTTGTTCTGCTAACTAAATATAAATGACAAGAGCAGGTACGACATTATTGAAATTATGAAGTAATATTGTAAAACAAGGAGCTTACTGGTTGCTACTGGTGTCAAGAAAATGAAATTGGAATGATATTGAGAATCAGAATTCTACCTAACCCCTTCATATTTAGATGGAATTATGTAAAGCTGAAATAGCGGCGGCGTTGATTGACTCAAAGTATCTTCAATATTGTCACAGGAATTTAATCTATTTTCAATATTGTCGGAGGAATTTACATCTACCTTGAAGTACAACGCAAGTTTCAATATCGTCGGAGGAATTTAGTCTATTTTTCAATATCGTCGGAGGAATTTACATGGGCATGTAAGTATAACACAAGTTTCCATGTCAATGACAGAGACTCGAATTCTCATAACAATCTCAACGTCGCGGTCTTTATCAACCTCTAATCAGATCCATGTTTTCTAATGTCAAACACAACTTCAAGCTCACAATTTAGTTTTTCAGTGGGATCCACTGCTATGCTATGTTTTGTAAATTTGATTTACAACATCATGATTTTCGAAAATGCAAATTTCATATTTATACATGTACTAAGCATTAATAGTTTTCTAAAATATTACATTTAATCATTTTCTAAATCTGTGTTAGAAATCTAACTTTATTATTACTTCTAAGAATTACTCTAAAATATTAGATTTAATCATTTTCTAAATCTGTGTTAGAAATCTAACTTTATTATTACTTGTAAGAATTACTCTAATGTGGATGAAATTATTATTTAAAGTTTCAATTAGCATCAAACTTTTAAAGTCTTTGGTATTTGGGGATTGATGTTGTTTATGATCTTAAATCAATATATTAATCAATAGAAACAACCTAAACTAACTATACACATTTGAGACATGAATTAGAATTGTTAAATCTCTTAGTATTGTAAAAAGATATATATTTATTTACTCAAGTAAACTATGACTTATTTTTTGAGTGTGAGCACATCTAAAGAACTAACAAGGATGAACCCTCTTAGTTCTTATGATTTTGAATATTTAAAACTTACAGAATTGATATATTTCATTGATTCGTTTAATTGCTGATGATTTCTTAGCACAAGAAACAATGGTCTTTAGCGCCTTTATTATGATTTTATTCTCCTCGTAGTTGGGAGATTGGAGCTCTTTGATAAAAAAGGACCTTCTGCATGATCCAAAAAAGGGAGTGGTCGAACCAAATTCCCCAAAAATAATCCCGAAAAACTCTCAAGTTCCCAAAAACAATGAGGTTCTTTGTACCCTAACCCAAGCTCCTTGGAGCAAGGAAACGTTTTTTATGGTTGTACCTGTAAAACTATGAAACAAACTGTTGACGAGTATCAAAGGAATCCTCCAAGTACCATTCTTCACTAGGTGATTCAAAATCTTTGCTCACCTACAAAACATGTCATAGACTAACATGGTCCTTGAAATGTAGAGCGAGAGATATAATATAATTAAAACAAAAATCATCGGTAGTTCATCATTGTCACAATATTTAGTCACAATATCCACTGGGAGAAATGGCAACACCTCCTATTCCAGTGAATCAAGGTATGGCCAGAATTACATAATCTTGTTAATCATTACGTAGTCAAAGTTCACTCCCAAGAAGCAAGTGTCACAAAGCGAGATTTGAACTTGGGTGACGAGGATAACAACATTCCTCCCAACCATCTAATCTACACTCATGTTTTTTTTATCTAATACAATTAATCTTTATATATAAGAAATTTTTTATATAAATATTTAATATAAAAATATTTTATAAAAACATAAAATAAAAATACCCAATTTATACATAATAAATCTAATATTTATATAAAAATGTTGTTACTTTATATCTAAATTTATTCTAAAACTCTTATATATATACTAATGCAATGATGAAATTTTAAAATGAAACATAAAATAACAATGTAATTTTTTAATTCATAAATAAGTGCACATTGTAACCCACGGAAATGGCAACTTTTTATGCAATATTACATGAAATTTGAAAATGAAATGAATTTCACATTTCTAAAGTTTATTGAATTGCTTGAACATAAGTGGTACGCTCTTATCTAGGTAAATGACAAGTTTTTTTGAAAAAAAATCACAATTTGTATTCCATTACAGAATCAAAATCACACTTTGTAAGTGCTCAAAGCACAATAAAAATAAAGCAAGTATATGTGCATGTTACATTTACATGAGTACAAGTGGAATCTAACTTACAAGAATAAAATTGCAATAGTAATGTACATTTCATTTCTTACCCTTTATAAAATAATCTTTGATCTTTCTCTTTTTCCTTTTCTTTTTTTTTTACTTTTTGCCACCTTTATGTATTAATTGTAGCGCCCATATTTTGACTAGGCATGTTTACCATCATACACACTACGCTATATTTTGCTTATTATTTCTTGGAATCAACTAGACTGAGTAAACTATATTTTGGATTTTGACTAGGCATGTTTACTGTCATACAAACTACACTTTATTTTTCTTATTATTATTTGGACTCAACTAGACCGGGTAAACTATATTTTGGCATGTTAGAACTGATTATATGCTACTACTATACTAATGATGTTACTACATGCTTATGCTGAAACTACGAGTATGATGTGATGATGTTACAATTCTTATAAAATTTTACTATGATTATGTGATTTTGATGTTGTAGTTATCACGAGAATTCCTTCTTTTATAATGACAAGTGTATGTTTACTTATCATCTTTGATGAAATATGATATATATGATGTGGTACGTGGATACCAACCCATGATGTGATCGATTTAATGATGTTATGTGATAAAATGAAAGGTTGATGATGATATGAATCAAATGTTGATCGAATAGAGATATTTGTTAGAAATGTATGGTTTCAAAATACTAATATGTGGGAAAAAATACTAATATGATATGATATGAGGAATAAGTGTTTGTTAAGCAATAAGTCTTAGCAATCGATAGGATAATACGATGACACAAACCGATAATCTCAATAGAAACATAGTGTGATTTCGACAGGGTATAGACTCGGTATGTTGAGAGGGATGGAGGTATTTCTCACCCTATGGTTCTTATCATACCTAAGGTCGTGGAAGGGCTATGTTGAGTCACGCTTCGCTATACGTGTGATGACGACGGTCATATGCTTGCTAGGAGGGGTTGGGTCTGTTGTTTAGCTGACACTAATGTTCTCAATTTATATATGTGTCCAGGTCAGTGAATCCGACACCACATCTGTACTAGCAGAGGAAGGATAGGGAGGATGCAGAAGTTATATATGATGGGAGGATGTGTTATCCAGTATTGTGTGGGATTGACGATTCTATGGAAATAGGTAGTGGTAGTAGGTATCCCTCCCATGAATGTAACTGATTAATTGATTATTGTAAATCTAAGTATAATGATGTTGAATCTTGATTATTTAAACCATTAGATAGCTCATATCGATAAAAATATTATGTTAAAGTATCTATGACTATTATGTCTGCATTGTTATTATTAATTAGCAAATATGCATAGGCAGGATATGCTTACTTATAGTACATATGTGATCTGTGCATGCACTAGTTACACATGCATACTTTGCATATATACACTAGTATCATTATACAAGTGCTCACAAGGTTAAATAATTGTGTAAGTTGTTACAAAATAGTAAGTTATTATACATTGGTAATGTGAGTTAAGATTTGTAAGGTAGGTATTAACTAGTCATTTAGTGTTTCTTAAATTGCATGTGAGCACTATAATTAATAATGTATTAAGTGTCGTCAGTTGAAATTATTGTCAGAAATTGTCGTAAGTAAGCATGAACATTGTTCCACATTCAACAATAGAATTGTATTATTGAATTATTAATTACAATTAGTTTTACCCTTAAGGATACTTGTCTATAAGTGTAAAAGTACTATGTTTGTAAATTATCACTTAAAAACTAAACAAACGAGTAATGAATGATTATTATTATTATTACTATTTATTCAATAATTATTATTGTTATTATTCATATATCATTATAAATTATTAATGTTATATTACTGTTATTTTTAAACTATTGTTAAATAAGTAATTTCATAATTCTACTTAAATTAATGGACTATTCTGCCTCCTTGGATAAGTGGAGAACTATATTATTTTAAACAAATTAGGAGTGAATTGTCCAAATAAAATAATATTATATTAATATTATATGAATAATTAAACAAATTGAAATCAGAACATCCTTGTCAAATCTGATTTTGATTAAGTAACAAAGACATTGGAATCTTCGGTTTGTTAGGTCATGATTATTAATTATTATTTTATCCTAGAACATTTAAATCATAAGTGGTAGGTGGATCCGTCAATTAAGAAGATAAGCCTCATAAATCAACCCAGTAGTGGTCATTCTTAAGAATTAATAAATAAATGAAGTCAACCTGACACAACTAATTTAATAAACATTTTTGTTTGAACTAATTGAGAGAAAAACAGGATCTGATAAACATATTAAATATTAAATTATCTTGAATAGCGGAAAGGGGATTAATGGTTATGGGTATTGAAAGGATAGAGGGAAGGCGATGCAGTAAGGGTGAAGGAAGCATAAGGAAGTTGGGTATATAGGAAAGGTTAGAGCGAGTAGTCGAGGATCTTTGATCTAGTTTTTTGGGGAAAAGGAAATTTGAAAGGGAATGGGAAAACTCTTGTTCGCTAACCAGAGCAAGGAAGCTCTTATTGGAATTATCGGTTTGCAGGCTCAGGCGATAAGATGTCTGTCGATTTCCTAGGGAAAGAACAATCAGATCTAGTTAGCATGGTGGTTTATTCAGTCAGTAGCGAAGTACTAAGGAGGATAAGTTGGACAAGTTCTACTGGATCAAGGGGGGCCATCTACAATCTACTAGCATCATGTATTCTTCTTGTTCTTCTCCTTGTTAATTATTGAGTTAATGTATTATAACTTATGTTGAAATATGCACGAAAGAAAATCCTGATAATCTATTTAATTTTTTTCATCTATTTGTATGTTGATTTAAATGACTAGAACAGGAAAATAAACATAGTTCAATAAACTATCAGAAAATAGATCAACAAAGCTTATATTTTTAATGAAATTTACTTAAACTAGCTCAGAATGAGCTTAATACAAAGGAATGTTAGATGAGAATGACTTAGTGGTCTACTGCAAACCAGATCATTACATCAATAATTGTATGAACTAATTATGAAATGGAAGGTGGGAACGAAGAATATGTTAAATTAATTGATTCCTTATCTAAACCATATGTATCAGTTTCATGATGTCATTTGGATCCACCTAGGAAAGTGGCATCTACCACAACCTCCTTTGAGGTGGAAAGACTAGTATCCATTTCATCTACTTTGTCCCTCAAGAAAGGTCTGGATTCCCCAATTGACAATTATGGATATTGATGAAGGATGAGCTTGAGCATGGGGACAAATAGCTTCTAAATGGTCTTGAAGATGACATAACCTACACCAAAATATTGTATTCTCATAATCCAAAATCTATGTATATTTAATTTTCTTCCAAATGAGAATAATTTTGTCTTGAAGACCTTTACCAAGGTCTATCTCAACACAATTGCATGCATATGTCCATAGACCCGCTACCGCTCTGTTGAGATTAAATTTTATGTAAGTTCCCAAATCATTTATGATCTCCTCAAAAGCTGATAATACCAAAATCTAATAGAAGATTGGGTAGACAAACCTAAACTATCATGCAAATAACATACATAGTGTTAGGATTAAATTCGAAGAACCAAGGAGTTATAATAGTCTATCACCGCCCAAAAACCAATGGTCATTCTCAAACACTTTCTCATTATCAACATGATCATAGAACTAAACATTAAAAAATTCTTTGGAACATAGAAAGATTTCACAATTCTTTATACAAGTCAAATGAATCCAATGAAACACATTTGATGTAGTAAGCCAATACCCATTAAATCTATGAATAATTTAATATTTTACATATATTAAATATAGATGGATTACCTCTGGTGTTGTGATATCCATCAACAAAACCTCTTCCCCATGGAAAATTACGAGGAAGGATAGGTTAACTAGGCGTATAAGGAAATCCAGTTGTTAGTGAGGAAATCATGAAGTAGGAAGTGGAATTTTGGAAGGTTCAAAATGACATTCTGAGTTCACTCCCCTCGATGCATAAATTGGTGAATTTGTATGGTGGTCAACTTTACCAACCTTACAAATTATTTAACCGCTCTAGTCAGAGTTGCTATGCATAGTTCACAAGTATGGTTATCAATTCTCATTATGGAAGGCATGGGGAAAACAACATCATTTTAGCTTGTCCTCTTGTTCAACAGTTGGGTTACTAGCTGGTCGTTTATGACAACATTACAAAGGATTATCCATGTTGGAGCAAGTAGAGGCCTATCCTATGGGACTTGGAGGGTCCTCCTCTTCCCTGAAGTGGAAAATGACACAACCTAGGTTCTTTCGAAGTTCCTGGGGTGATGTTATCCATACATGGTGAGAAACAACTAGTAGGTGACTTGAACTCCATGTCGTGGGTAGTGGTATCACTAGCTGTGGTGAAACAAGGCAGGGGAAAGAGATCTTGGAGGGGAAGCAAAAGCATGGGAAAGCATGGGCATGTGATCCCTTACATGTAAGACCCATTGCTCATGCAATTTGAGATCCTCATTTTGGTCAACCAGCTATAGAATCCTATACCCGAGGATGTGCTCCTGGTCTGGTCAATATTCCTTATTCTATTGAGCTCATACTGAGGTCGAGGAGGCAAAAAATCTATTATATTAAAATATCACTATGAAAATTGGGGCAGAGATGAGGGTGAAGGAAGAACATGATTTCACTAAACCTGAGGAAATTGCAGCAGAGATGCATCCTTGGGTTAATGATTCCAACAATACTCATTCAAGTAACACCAAATATTTTAGGACCCTATCCTTGCAATGGATTCTAAAATCCTTGCTGAGGAAAATTTTGCTTGACACAAAAGAGGAACGTAATGAACTTCTATTGCAAATGGACGAGTTGAATAGCAAGGTGGATTCCCTCATCAAGGAAACTATAGGTAAGGCATGTGAAGTAGATTCTCTAGAGAAGGTACTTGTTATTTATATGTTTCCAACGAAGATTGAGATTAGGCCTTTTAGGGTCCCGTGGATTTTTTGTTTTTCACTTTTATCTTAGTAATGATCATAAACCTATCAACCTGTTAGGTAGTTTTCATAAACACTATCAGGCATATGATACAAACTTTATGGTCTAGTTCATCATCATCATCATTATTTATATATAATAATTACAATAAAAAATTGATATATTCATATCCAATAAAGGAATACCTAAAAACTGACATTATATTATGACATTTAAAAAAATTGAGATTATATTATGAGAGTTAGAAAAGGCCAAAGAGGGTCATCACCTCTTAATAATATAAGAGGATGACGTGCTTTCTTGTGTCATTTTGATATGGAAATATTTTTTTTATACATCTCAATGTGTTTGGATAATTTTAATGTAATAATGTTATGATATTGAGTAAACTTTGTTGTTAAAAAAATTATATTTTTAAATAATTCAACATATCTATGAAAGATTCTTAAAAAAATATTTTTATTTTATTTTAATATATCTATAATTTATAAATATATAATAAATATTTATATATAAATATTAAGTATTTTTATGTTAAATGATGAAATAATTATAAATATTAAATATATTTATAATAAATAATGAAATAACTATAATTATATGATTTTAATAAAATATTTAATTTAATATATTTAAAAAATATATATTTTGAATATTTAATACAGTGAAGTGAGAAGTAACTTAATATGCATTTTACTGTTATGTAGAAACTTTAACATGCTTATAATATTTATGTATACTAGCAAATAATCAAAATTTAACATTCCTATAAATCAAATAATCAAATCAAAATATATTGAATATATTTATGTTATATGATCATTGCAATCATTTATAAATATTTAAATTTGATTTTAATATTTTAATTTAATTTTTTATTTGTTTAACAAAATATAAAATAAGTATATATTTTGATTATTTAGTAGAGTGAATTTTATTTTTTTAATGAAAATGTGTATATATTATTAAAAGTGAAAAATAATATTACATAATTTTTAGATTAGAAATTAGAGGGTTAAATTCATACACATGCTGTTATATATAAGTATATATATGACATTATATAAAACCATTAAAATACATATAATAAACATGATAAATGAATATCATTAATTTCTTATGTTAAATAAATTAATAAGAGGCACAAGGTGGTAATGTCCCCGCCATTGTTAATAGCTATTGCTATAAGACAATTCAATCTAAAGATGAGAGTTAACTATAACAAAAAAATGCCTTTTCTATTATAAGGTGTATTATGTCATCTTATATGATCAACAAGAAGAGGTAAACACATTTTCATTAAATTTTGTCATCAATATTGAATTGACCAAGAAGTAGCACTCTCCTTAAACCTCCTAATCCTAATCTTTTTTGGGGATTGCTTCCTCAAAAATTCAAATATTTTTAAAACCTCATAATGTACCAAAAAACAAGAATTGCAACTCTAAGATATAACTCTAGTAACATATAAATAATTTGGTTCAAAATATGACAATGTAATTTATAACATTGGATGCAATATCCATCTTCTTATATAGGTTTGTGAAAGTGTTTGTCCAAAATGAAGCTATTATGTGTATGTCATTTTGATAAATAGAACAGCATTCATCATATGAAGAACAAGGCATATCTTTTCAAACCTAAAAGTTTATTCAAAAAGTTCTTATCAAGAATATATCTATGCTGAAACCTTTCTCTATGTGAAAGGGTTACACTAGCCATAAAAAACTTATTGACTTTAAATTCTTTATAATTAAACTAAGATACTCAAATCTTAATTTAACAGGTACAATCCATGCAGTTTTGTTTATCTTCATAATACCTTATATGGAAGGCTATTCAAGATAGTATACAATCCATTGAGTTTTCTTTTACCTTCATAACACCTTATATAGAAGGCTATTCAAGATAGTATACAATCCATGTAGTTTTCTTTTATCTTCATAATACCTTCTATGGAAGGCTATTCAAGATGCAAAAATCTCTAGGTCGAAAGTTTTTGAAGTACTTCTAGATTTGTGTAAAATTTATATTAAAATGTGAAATTAAAAGCTATTGGTAAGTCCTTCAAATAAAACTAACAACTCTCCTAAGACACTTCAAAATTACAGGTGAAGGCCTACTTTCTCATTACCATATTCATATGCTATGAATTAAAAAATATCGGTATATATGGCATTGTTATACCACATTTAAGCTTCATTAAAAAAACAAGTTATATTGTGAGATTTTTAAAAATAAATCTAATTTAAAATAAATGAAAATGAAAAAAATATATACATAATTTTTTTTAAATTAAAAAAAACATATATAATTTATTAAATTAAAAATATAAATAAAATAAAAAATTTGTTTTAAAAAAATAAAAAGAAATACACATTCATTAAAAAAAATCCTTACCATCATTTAAATATTATAGTAATCATCATGTCATTAAAAATTAGATTCATTGCTTTTACAATCAACCAATATATTTGATTTTTTTTCTTTTGTATATATATATATATATATTCCAACACATATTCAAAAAATCAAATAACAACTCTTTTAAATTTATACAAAGAAATTACATACTTTTCCTTAAAAATATGAAAACAAATTTCATAAAATAAAAACAAAAAATTAAAATAAGTTTTCTAAAAAATACAACGAAAAGTTCAATTACCAATAATAAACCAATGCATATCATACCAAACGGCCTTGAAAACATAGACATAAAACCTGCCATTTACGGGCCATTATTAATAATTAATTGCTACTGCCTTTAAACATATTAAAATGAGATATACTTCTAAACTTAAAATGTTCTAATATTGAAATTATGGTCTTATATCAATAAAGCCCAGGTTATACATGCATAAGAAATCTTAACGAGTGGGAAAAACTATTTTAGATAAACTAAATGTGGAATTATTTTTCAGATTTCATGATTTCCTCGTTTAGTTTAGTATCGTTCTCTTGGATTTCTTCCAAGTAAAAACCATGTTTGTAGATTCTTTAAATGTTTTCCTCACTGCAAGTCCCATCGCTAGAAGAGTTATTTTTGCAATATGATCTGATAAGACAGTTCAACTCCTGGACAATAATACACGTCAGGATTAAATCTAACCTCATTCATATCAGGAGGAAGAATGCCCCATTGTCAATTAGAAATTTGATTGCTTTCTTATTCCGCTCCTTTGCTACATTGTGAAGTGGGTCCTTGCAAATTAATATAAAAATTCTGTTTTTTTGTTTGTATATAGACTATATCAAACTTTAATACTTTTATCATTTCCAAGTAGCATTAAACATGCACAATATGGACTCTACAAGTTGCCTGCAAAGGTTTTAGAATCTAGTGTTTTCTCGAGTCAAAAACAGGTTTTAGAATCTAACTTTTTCTTGGGGAAAAAGTACAAGATTGACTATATGATTCTATATTTTATTTCTGGTAAAAAGACTTGATTCGGATCTCATGGCAGTGGATCAAATCGCACCTTTTGTTGGGTAAGTCACCCAAGCCATGTGAAAGAATCTACGGACTGACAACTAGACTGGACTTTTTACAAAGTGGAGCTACTATTAGCGGACCACGACGCTTTCCATTATTCATTGTCATGATTACAAATACATGGGTTTTCCCCACATGTACAACCAGCAAACCTATCAGAGTTAGAATTGTATTGATTGTCATGATTACAAATACATGGGTTTTCCCCACATGTACAACCAACGAATCTATCAGAGTCAGAATCATTATCTAAACCAAATTCGGTATCCAGAAATAAGCAATTTGAAAAACACTGTTCTACATTGGATCCAAGCATGGCTTCATTAGGAATACAACAGAATTCTCCTTGAAAAATGGATTCAACTTTAAGGTTTAGAGGAATTCTTCTTGTATGAATTTTATGATCTAAGAGGCGACCATTTTTGTCCATTCTTCTGAATTTTTGCTGGGTGAAAATAGGGGGTTCAAGAGGAGAGTAAGCTCCTCCAAGATGTCGCAGTTTAAATTTAAACCACATATGATTGTGGTGTGCTACAATCATATCAGCTTGAAGGTGCAGAATGAAATTTGCACGTCGTTGAACCCAATCTTTTCTTGGACAGAATTTATCAAGGAAAACTTCCGTCCATCCGGACCATTGTTGTTGCACCAGTGTAGAAGGATCTCCACAAATTATTATTTCTCCTTGTTCTCTGCAGAACTGCAATATGAGGTTATAAATATTCCATGTTAAAAATCCTGGACCGATATCCACATAATACAATTCTCGTCCATCTGTATAAGCTGTATCAACCCAAACGTGATTAAGTTGCTGAAGTTGGTGCATGGCATTTTCTAAGCCTTTATAGGCTTGTTTTTCCCATCTCTCCAATATTTGTATTTTCAGAAAAGAGGCATTTACTTGTTGGATCAAGGAGAGGGCAAGATACTTATCTGCTTCCTTTTTGCTGGCGCAATTCAAAAAATATTCTCTATCTTCCTCTGTCAAGGGATCATTGAAGATCCGAAGTTTAGATTTCTTGTTTGACGAGCTGGATGCTCCATAGCCAAACATGTTGAGACTAGGTTTCTCCTGTAATTCTTCTCTGGTTAGCATATCAGCAACACAATTCAAATATCCTGGTTTTTATACAATTTCAAAATCAAAGTTTTGCAACCAAAGAAACCATTTTAGAATCCTAGAACTATTTTCTGCCATAAGATTTTCATTTTTGAATATACCAGGCATTATTTTCAGATCTGTTTTAATAATGAAATTGACAGGTTTTAGATAAAGCTTGAAATGGTTTACAGTCTTTTTGACTGCGAGGATTTCCTTGTGACTTGACAGATAATTGATTTCTGCATTTTTTAATGCTCTTGAAGCATAGTCGCAGATTTCTTCTTGATCACCATGTTTTTCTATGAGAATACCTCCCCAAGCTTTATTGGAGGCGTCTGTTTCAATCACCATTTGACCTGAGCCTTGTGGTAGTGAGAGTGGAGGAAGCTGTTTTACTTTTTATTTGATTTGTTTTACTGCATCCGTCATATCTTTATTCCATCTTGGGGGATTTTTCTTCAGTTGTTGCTGCAGCAGATGAATGTCATCTGCCTGTCCTTTGTAGAATGGCCTAATATAATTTAGGTTTCCCAAGAATCTCTGCAATTGAACCTTTTCTAAGATCTGATAAGGAAAGTTAGCAAAAATCTTCAGGACATGGTCTTGGAGGATCACCTGTCCTTTACTTATTTTATATCCTAAAAATTCAATGTCCTTTTTGCCAATTTCCATTTTGGATTTTGACAAAACCAATCCATGTTTGAAAACCAAAGAATAAAATTCTTGAAGATGTTTCAAATGTTCCTGCAGATTGTGGGAACAAATAAGAATATCATCTATGTATACTAATGTCCATTTCTTTTCTCTGAAGATATCTTCCATTCTTTTCTAGAACTCTGATGGTGCATTGTTAATGCCAAATGGAAGGACCTTCCACTGATACTGCCCATGAGGAACGACAAAGGCAGTGTTGTACCTGTCTTTTGCTTCAATTCCAATATGGTAAAAACCAGACTTCAGGTCAAACTTGCGAAAATTGGTGCATTGTGCTATCCTTTGCAACAAACTAGATTTATTAGGCAGAGAGTAATGGACTGGTTCAAGGATCTTGTTCAATGGTTTAAAATTCACAACCAGTTTGAGTTTTCCTCTTTTTATCTCAGAGTGTTTATTGACAACAAATGCTCGACATGCCCAATGTCTCTTAGAAGGTTCTATAAGGCCTTTGTCCAAGAATTCTTTGATTTCATTTGCACAAAATTCTCTTTCTGAGGGAGACATAAGGGAAACAAAGGCTTTTTGAGCTTTTGGTGTTTCTAGGGGGTTAAAAGGTAAGGAAACAAAGTACTTTTCCCTAGTCCAAAATGCATTAGGTGACCCTGAGGTGCAATCCCTCTCTAGTTTAGAGGAAATTTCGAAGAGGGCAGATTCTTTGTGCATTTTTGCATAGGCGATGCATCTTTCCATTTTGAACAGTTCTGCAAGACTGAGAGTGGGGTTGGATTGGGGAACAAGATTCTTACATTTGTAAGAAGCAGAATAGTATAGAGGGGTGGAAACTCTTCTACCATTTATTGTACATGAAAAATTCATATTGGGCTCATCAACTGTAATGGGCCTGACTTTATGCAAGAAGGGTGATCCTATTATGCAATCTTCTTTCAGGTCATCTAGTTTGTTGAGATGTAGAACTTCTTTTATTCCATTGATGCTTATTGGAAAATATGGAACTCATCCTTTGAGCTATACAGGAGTTCCTTCAATGGCTACACCATGTTCATTTGTTTTTTCCCAATAGAAAGATGGTATAGCATTTCCTTTTTCCAAATTCATTTGGCAACTTGAATCTATCAAACAATCAAGCTCATAATGTTTGAATTTAGATGGACAAAAATTTATTTTAATGAAATATTTAGGACCAGTGAATAGTCCTAGAGATCCTAGTGATGGTTCATCATTCTGACAGTCTTCTGTTCCTGAATCACTAGTGTGCTGAGAATGTTTTGGACTTTCAGCAGCTTTTGGTGACTGTAATTCTTCAACATAGGCTCTTCACATTTCTTCATCAGAGGACTGGTCCCTTTCTCTTGTTGTTATCTCAAGCATTCTTTTCAATTCCTCTATTTCTTTTACCAGCTTCTTTAGGGAATACTGCTTATCTTTGATCTGTACTCTTATCAGATTTTCTTTATCTTTTCTAAACTTTTGTCTATCCTCATGATGATCAAGATAGCCTTTGTATAAAGCAGCAGGCCGATAGAATGCTGGATTCTTGCTAATTTCTGGAGAGACAGATTGCTCTTTTTCTTCTGAGACTTTTTCTTTTTCTTTTCTTCTTGTTAAAATATTTCTTCTTTCATTTTTCAGATCTTTCCTTTTCATATAGTGATAGACTGGGGTCTCAAACAATTCTTTGTCTATTTCAGCAATCCTAAATTCTGAGGAGACCTTAGGCAGGTTGAAAGAGAACATATAAAAACTGAAATCAGGAGGACCAGAGCAACCTCCTAAATTTGCTTCTTCATCAGAATAAGAAGAAGAAGAGTCAGATGAGTTTGGAGCAAATTTATCCAAGGCAGGGTCGGAATCAGAGGAATCTCCTTCTTCTGGTAAGAAGATGACTTCACCTTCAGGGTAGTCTCCTGCAGCACACCAATCTAGATCCCACCAAGCTGGATCCAGGTCTTTTGAAAACATGGCAGCAAGTCTAGGCTTTTTATTTTTATTTGGGCATTTGTTAGCCCAGTGACCCTTTTTACCGCAGATGAAACATTTTTCTTTATCTGCAGGTTCATATATTTTCTTAAAGTAGGCTTTCTTTTGAAATCTTTTGCCTTTTTTATGCTTATAGCCTTTGTTTGGATGAAATCTAGGTACACTAGTATATTTGGGCTGTTGTTTCTTCTTACCACTACATGATTCATGCTCGAAGTGTCCTCAGTTGTGGGCACCATACCCCCAATCTGGCATTTTTGCAACATCTTTACAAAAACCCAGGGAAAACGTTGACGAGTGTCGCTTGAAATCTTTAGCCACTCTTTTCTCGAGACAATGTTCTTGCCAAGTTTCCATGATGAATCCATGCAATTGGGCAAGGGAAAGACTTGACAGAGGGATGTTTTTATCTTTAAGGTGTTGTTCAACAACAACAGGAACATGGCCAAGAAAGCTTCTCAAGTAATGTTTCAAATATGCAGGCTTATCAGCATTGCGAGAAGAAATCAACAATTTTTGCATATAGCAAAAATATTCTTCACTCTTATTTAGGTCACAGATTCTGGCAGACATAAATAAAGATGTAAGATGTTCATAATCTTCATTTTCATCAGGACCATATAATTCTTTACCAAGGGCAGTAAAAATTTGTTGGTCCGCATCTTCTGCATTCAACATTTCTTCTCTAGATTCTTGGGGAATCCAGCGCCACCATTCTGAGGCTAGCCCTGAAAATCCAGCAACCAGCTGGAATGTTAGTTGTTGGCCAGTTATTGTATTGTCCTGTGTTCTTTTGTAGAAGACCCAATTTGATAGAAGTTGGATGGCAGATCTAATCTGGGCACGGGATTGACATTGTATGTTCAACATAGGTTGATCAGGCATCTGGAAGATTAAATTATTCATCCCATTTATCCCGAAACTAAGGGAACGAGGTACTGGCGAAGGAGAAGAGTCAGGGATATCTGACATTTCAGTATCAAAACGAGGGGGAGGACCTGTTATCTTAGGATTAGTATGACCTTGGCCGTATGGATTTGAGGATCCAATATTTTCTCTTTTTGGCATTCTGAATGCCGATAAATATTTATCTGGGAGGGAATTTGGCATTTGTTTGAACTGGGAGACCATATTTCTTAATTCTTGAAGCTCTTCTATTTCTTGACCAAAAAGGAATTCGGGTCTTTGGTCATCTTCTTGGATACTCATCATTCCAAAAGAATATCTTCTTTCATGTTTGACTTTATGGCCTTTAGCTACAAGCTCTAAAGCAGTTTGGCTTATAGGGCTCTTTTTACTAATTACATTTTGTGTTCTGGCCATCATTTTTCCTAGGACATCTAGCCTTTTTTATAATTTTTCGCTTGCTAAGATAATAGCAGTTTTTACTTCTTCTTGTCCTGCAAGCAAGTGATCAATTTTAGCTTCGAGCAAGGAAATGTGCTCTTTTTGTGTCTGAGCTTTTTGTTTGAGAATTAAAATATCAGAGGTTATGTCATCAATGTTTTGGCCAGTCAGTTGTTGCTGATAATTGCTGTAATTAAGCAACTTTATTTCATTAGAGACACTTTCGTGTGGATTTGATGATCTATGTGGCATGAACTCTCGTTTAGAAAGACCATCATGAGCAAACTGTCGAAATGGGGTATCAGGAAGATTTCTTCCTGGATGGAACGAGGTATCACCCTGTGGGTTTGTGGAGGTAAAACCAGGGCTACTTATAGGGAGAGACATCATGTACAAGCTTACTCCTTTGTTTTTTATTTTTAGTCTTTCAAGTTCTTTTCTGCAGGTAAGGCAGGTCTGCATGCTGACCTTTGTGCTCATTGTTATGAACACCTGAAAAAGAAAGGAGAGAATAAGAACAAGCTTCAAACATGGCTGATCTTTTATAAGTATTATTCATAGAGGAAGATCTTACAAGAGGTGGAACAAATTAGGGAGAAGGAAACCCTTCAGGCAATTTAAAAGAGTTTGAACATCTATCAAAGACAAGGGGTTTGGGAATAGAGAGTTGTTGGTTTTTAGTTTTTTCAAAGGCTCTCAACTCTTTGTATCTTACCTCCCATTGCTTTGGGTAGCTGATGCCAGTCCAGTCAAAGGTGATAGACCTGTGTAGAATTTTTGGACTTATCAGTTTCTACCATACTTAGTAGGCGTGAGCTTTCATGGACTTTAGGGGTAAGAGGTGGAAGGGAATCATTTCCAAAGCAGATTACAACCAACGATTTAAGCTGGATGATTTTAGAGCCAGTTTCCATTTTAAATCGTAAGGGACAAATATAGGCCTTGAGTAAATCATAGATGTAGGGGTCATCAAGGCTTACAGAATACTTAGGAAAGATAGTACCAAAAAATGGGCCATTGTGCAAGGGGCCTTCAAAACCTCCAATTAAAGCATCAACAAAATCTAAGTGGCGGGTATCCAAAACACAACAAGGAAGAAACATTCATAGAAGGTCGTACTAATGGACCAAGTCCTAATTTGACAGCGCCTAGATGAGCATATTTTTAACCTTTTGTTTTTGCCCAGTCAATTTTGTCTTTGTCAGTTAAATTAATGTGAATGGGCTCTTCCTGGTCAGTGAAGGTGATGTCCAAAGAACTGATTTTAATTTGTGTGAAGGATTTATACTGCCACCATTTCATTTTATAAACCTCAGAAGGTAATATCTCGGGAAGTTTCCAGTCAGGGGAAGGTATTGTATCATCGATGGTTATTATGGATGATGAAGCTGCAGAAGTCTGAAAGAAAGATTTTCTTTCAGTTAAAAAAACAGTAGTTTGATCGGTAGATTGGCAGTCCAGGGAAGTAAGCCCTACAGAGTCCATTGAAGGATCCATGGAACACTTACCAGAATCGGGCAGTAAAGGAATAGTTTGGGGCATAAGGATATCCTACAGGTCTCTCAAGAGACAACACTAGTGGATTTACAACGTCTATAACTAAGACTATAACCACAAAAAACAGACTCGGATATCTCAACTATTCCACATGGATACTTTTACAAAAATAAATAAACTCTGTTCCCAGATTGCTTTATACACAGAAATATTTCTCGAATATCATACTGGAATTTGATACTAAGTACTTCTGAAACTTACAAGTAGAAGTAGATGATACAAATGTCGCTAAATGATGCTATATTGTGTTGCTACTTCTTCACATTGCAAAAAGCCAGCCTGATTCAATATGAATATGAATATGAATATATATATAAGTGAATAACTACAAATAAACTAACCATAGATGATTGCACCAGTCGCCTTATTCTTCCCAGCTTAAGTCGGCTACACTAATATTCAAATCTACTGACCTCCAAAAAGCATTTATTCCTTTGTCCTGTACGGTGGTATGATCATAATCAAGCAAACCGACTATCTGCTTGGGTGGCATAATATTCTTCTCTTTAAATGCCAAATTGAGGTCGTTTGGATGCACGTACTTGCAGTTGGGCATGAAGGAAAATCCTTATAAAACATTGTGACATTGTGGAAAGACCTATGCAATCATTTATCCTCTATTTTTATCAAAGAGATCAAATAAGTTCTTCTTTCCAGCAGGTTCTTCCTTCGGTTGTTGCATTCATATCTATATGCCCCCGACATTGCTAATAGGGGTTGCTGCAATAATCTATTTTCACTGTAATTTGGTTTATCATAAATTTGGAAAGAAATTCATTATTTGACTTACATCATTAATGCTAGAAATATATTTTCATTATAATTTGGTTTATATCATAATTAGAGATATTCATTTTTTGTTTTAAATAAATTAAGCTGGAGTTAAAAAAATAGTAAAGAGATATTCATTATTTACAGTGTTAATAGTAAAACTTTTAAAATTGGAGTTAAAACATAGATGAAATTGTAAATTGTTTTAACTTGGTAAATTTGTAATTTGTAATTTATGATTGAAGTAGCTCGCTGTTTATATGGCTATTTAAAAATATTTTAAATGTATTAGTTATGTACAGTTAAAAGTTAAAGTAATTATGCAATTTGTAATAATGCTACATGGCCTTTTAAAAATTGAAATATAAAATTGAAATAAGCAATATAAACAAAACATATACCTTAAATAAAATATGATCATTTTAAGTTAGAAAGCCATTGTAAAAGACTTCAAGAAAACTATTTAAATTTAACTTAAAGCCATTGTAAAAGTTATTAAAAAACGTGAAGAAAACTATTTAAATTCCTATATTTGTATGTCATTGTATGAGTAAAGTAATGACCATTTTATGAAAGATTCATTTGGAGGTCCAACTACATAGGCTGACACTTTTATCTCAATTCCGTTAAAGTGAGATTACATTGCTCATAATTATAAAGTGTTATAATGAATGAGTGAGAACACTGTATGAGTAGATCTCAATTTTAATTGATATTTATTTGTGATCCTTTAAATGTCCTGCACTTATTTGTATATTAAGGGATAATCCCTTGGCTACTTGATTCTTCCTGTTAGTCTAAAGCGGAGAAGTACATATATACACACTTCTATAGGGTGCCTTGGCATTGTTCTTTAGCGAAGAACAACATTTGAAATGGCGCCGTTTCCAGGGAATGAAGTTACCGAAGTTCTTACCTGGGGTACAACAATGATTGTGCATCTGGTTCATAAGCGGTGAACGAAACCAGAAGCAACTTGTTGTTATTCCAATCTAAATGCTTATATGATATTCCTAGTTCACCTGGCAACTTCACTATTCGTTGCAACTCTGTTGGGGACATCCTGGCTGATAAAAGCACTACCCGGTCTCATCCTCATATTTTGATCACCCCTGTATACTAAAACCCGACAGGAGAAACTGGACTTGTTCTCTTGAATCATGCCAAGTCTTGACTTTTGTGGTTGTATTGTAATTATATATTTTACCTATTTGCAATCAATTATTTATGGATGAATTCAAACAAAATTTGTAATAAAAAAACTAAAAGGAAAACAAATCCGAACGTGAATTCAATGACAACAACAACGAAAAGAACCATGAATAAAAGAGAAAATGAGAAACAAAATATATAATCAACAAAAAAATTTATAAGTAAGTCTTGCAATGCATATTATATATGTGATATACTCTTAGTGATCTTAATAAGGTGTGTACCTCCATGACTATCTTTAACTAAAAAAACCTAGGAAAGGCAAAAAAAACCCAAGAAAGGCAGAAACCATGGATTTGCTTACCCTTCCACCTTTGTCTAGAGTGGAGCTTCAGGATTGTGTTCTATGTCAAGGTCTATATTTTCATCAGCGCTTGAATCTAGTTACCTTATAGTTTAAATGGATCCAGATAAAATAAAATCAGGCTTTAAGGGGTTTTCTGTCATGAAACATTAGACGCTAAAATTGGCTTTTATTTAGTACATATCTACATTTAAACATTGAAACACTCTATACTTAGAATGAATGATCCAACTATTTTTACTAGGATCATTGAAAGATAAAATACATTGAGCTAAACATGGTTCTTCCAGATAAGCTAATAGCCTTACAATCCTGTTGATGGGAGATCTCCAACACTCCTTGTGTGAATGAAGTTGTCCCTTGACATTATAAAACACAAAACCAGACATCGTAATGCATTCTTCTTTCTATATCATAGAAGAAACACTTTTAAAATTAAAATTCTTTTAACTTTTAAAATGTTTCAAAATTAAAACTGAAGCTTCATATCTAGGTTAGTTTACAAAACTGGTTATCTAGGTTAGTTTACAAAACTGCTTACGTATATTAAAGAAAATTGGTAATGATAAAGTATAGGGATGATTCTAGACTTGGAAATGCATGCATTCACTTTGAAACTAAATTTCACCATGTTGTACTAGCGTGATGGTCCCCCAGTTGTCTTACGGATTTTACTCAGTTTTGTTGAGTTGAGCTTGCTGTAAATCAAAGTATGAAGGAATTAATATTACGAATTTTACCAACTTTTGTTGAGATAAGCCTGCTGTAAATCAAAGTCTGAAGGAATTAATATAGAATTTATACTTTCTTTACCAGGTAGACTCGCATGTTGAGAATCAAAGTATGAAGGAAATAATATAGAATTTATATTTTAATTACCAGGTAGACTCTCAGGTTGAGAGGGGAATAATTCAATGAAGTTGGAAGTACTGTCAATTAGAATAATTAAATAAAGTTGGTAGCATTGAAAATTTTAAGGTGCCTGTCCACTACCACTTATCACTGCAGATCTTTCAAGGCACCAAGAAATTGCTCCGACTACCAGAAATTATTCTCATGTAGTTTCATAGTTAATAGGATCACATTTCAAAGCTGGTTGTTTTTTTGAGTTGCGACATAATGGAATCTGCAGCTCCACCACTATGAGCCTTGTCAGAATGGGTGAACGAGGAGGTAGACAAATGGTACAAAGGAAATCGAAATAAGTGCTCAGCCAAGGCTAGCATGTAGATTTGACAAGCTATGTGTCCATTCAATATAAATTTGGCAATACACATCCAAAAACATGGCCAAATTTCAATGAAATATTTCTTAATGTCCCATTAATGTCATTTAATATGCAAGTAACTTACAGTATGTAAGTAGCATTTGGCAGTGGGAAGAATGGATTCCTACTTTCTCAACCAGCAGCCATAACCTTGCCACCGAAAAGCCAACGAAGAAACCAAAGCAACAATATTAAAAAAAGAAATGAAGTGCATTAAAATAATTGCTGAAATCACTTCGTCGGACTTGGGGCATAGGAATCCAAACCAACATCACCTTGGCAGAACCAATGACAATTTAAAAAAAACAATAATTAAAAAAATCAGTAAATAAAAATTGCCCAGCACTATAGAAAAACCTTTGTGTAAACTATTTTTTTTAAATTGCTCGAGATTAATGTACCTAACGGAATCATATATATTTCCTCGCGAAAACATAATAATATTATTATAATGTATGAAGGTTGAACATGAAACAAATGTGACTACTCAAGTGCACCATTAAGTCACATGTGATATTTTTTAAATTAATAAAATTGATTGCAATGGTGTAAAGACAAAACTTGTCAACATAGAGTGTAAACTTTATTACATGTGATTGCAAGTATCTCATAAAGGCCAATATGATGGAGGAGAAAAATAGGTTACAATACAACATCGATGATATAAGACTATTTCTGGTTTAATTTATAGTAATATTGAAATTTAAGATAGAGAGTGATAGGGAATATGTAATTATTTATGGAATACACGTTTAAAATATATAGTTGAACTGGTGTAATTTTTTTAATAGGTATATTAATGATATCGTTTTATTTAAGATTGTTTTTTTGTGATTTAAACTAATATTGAAATTTAAGATAGTGAAATAGAATATGTAAACCCTTATGGAATACACATTTAAAATATGTAGTTAAAGTGGTTTAATTTTTTTTAATATATATTTTAACAATTAGATGAAATTGATAACATTCAAAGATGAAGAAAGAAGCTTTTATGATGTTATGATATTTATGTTTTAAAAAATTAACATTGGTTATCATTATTTTAATGATAAGCATGACTATTCCGTAATGTATGATTTTTATCCCCAAAAGATATTATATTTATTTTTAATAATTGGTATTGTTATTATACCTGTCTTAGCAGGTATATTGTAATCCATACGGAAGTCAAACTCCATTGACTTTGGGTATTAGTTGGTGTCTTTTGAGGCACTTATAAAGAATTAAAACCTGTTTTCCAAAGTATGACTCAGGGGTTTGCAAAATATTTTTTTTAATTTTGTTAAAAAGCTACTTTTCTAAACAGCTGATTGGTGATTGGTGGATAGGAGATGATGTCAACATTGGGATTTGGTATCTGGATTTGAGTTGACATGTGGCAAGATGACATCATCGGAGCCAGCTGTTCCAGCAGATTTGATGACGGCGGGGCTCCACTCAGGGTGCGCTCCTTTGAGCAACGCAGCGATCCCGCTAACGTGAGGGCATGACATGGAGGTTCCAGATATTATGTTGAAATCCATTCGCCTCCGGTCAAATGACAGGTCCGTGGGACTGGCCGCGTCGGTCCAAGCAGCCAGAATGTTCACACCGGGAGCTATAATGTCGGGTTTGAGAATTTCAGGCGTTATGGAATTGGGCCCTCTGCTGGAAAAGGAAGCTACGACGGGAGCCGGCTTAAGCCCCAGTTGGGTGCCATGAAATGTTATGGTGGCGACGGGGTTTCTGGTTGATTGGATGTATCGGCGGATCGAATCCCCGGCAGCGCTGCCCACTGCAGCCGCGGGAAGCAGATGGGCGTCGGCAGTGAGCCCTTCGCCATTAAAGGCGGTGTTAGAAAGTATCATTCCCAATTTCCCACACCTCCCGCCTGCTTGACCACGGCCCCTTTGGCCGCCCTGGGATTATCCCCACGCTCACACAACGCGATCTTGCCTCTGACGACCTTGGGATCTAACGACCCTTCCGTGCACAGAGAAGACGAGGATGCGCTGCCGTTGCCTCCCTGAGCAGCGTCTCCAGCATAGACAAGAGGCAACAGACCTTGAGGACTCAATCCCTTTCCGCTGTACAACGACATGCCGCGGATGACCGCCCCGTTGCCAAGCTGCACATCGGCCGGGAAGTCACGATCCAGAGTGCCGGCGCCCACTGTGGTGATCCAGGGGGCCACGTTTTCGACAGTCATAGCTTTGGGGTCGTCGTTTCCCGCTGACGCAGAAATGAACACCCCTCGCTTCATGGCCTCGAATGTGCCGATCGCAAAGCTGTCTTGATCATAAGGACCAACGGTTCCTCCGATCGACAGAGAAAGAATGTTCACTCCGTCGTCCATAGCCTTGTCGAGAGCAGAGAGTACGTCTGAATCAAAGCAGCCAGACGCCCAACAAACCTTGTAGACAGCAATACGTGCCTTGGGCGCCATTCCTTTGGCGATTCCTTTCGCGTACCCCATCATGTTGGCTCCTTCAACGTATCCGCCCGCTGCAGTGGAGGCGGTGTGCGTGCCATGGCCTTCCGAATCCCGTGCTGAACGGAACTCCAGGGTCTCATTCATAGGACCATGCAACGCTTGGTAGCCTTCGTAAAAAAACCGCGCTCCTACCAGCTTCCGATTGCACAGGGACTTGGGGAACCTGACCCCGCTCTCGCATTCACCTTTCCAGTGCTTGGGAACGGGGCCCATGTCCTGATCGCTGAAGCTGCGCCGTTCCGGCCAGATGCCAGAGTCCAGGAAACCGATCACCACATCGGAACCGTAATCGGACAACGCCCACAGGCCGCTTCTGTTGAGCGTGTCAAGACGGAGGAAGTGCGGAGACCGCGTCGTGTGCAGCTGACGTGCACGATCCGGGAATATGGCGAGAACGCCTGGTGTTTTTTCCATCTGAACGGCTTCCTCCTCGGTTAGCCTTGCCGAGAAGCCATGCAACACCGTGTTATAGACATGAAGCAACAGTGTATGGTCTTGTTGTGCTGCATCTTCCGTTTTGAGGGCGGCCTTGACAGCAGCTGTAACCGTTGATCTGTACCAGTCTTCATGAGTGGGAAAGACTGTCGGTTTTGAGTTACCGTCAACTCGAACAATGAATGTCTTGCGTCCATCGGAAGCGTATCCCACCATCAACCGTTGACACAGACACAACACTAATAACAACAGCGACCTTGAGATTATTACCAGGGAACTAGCCATTGCAGAATTCTGTTTCAGCGCCTCCATATTACAGTCTACGCCAAGCCGATTACAGAATAAGAACCCTGAAACGGGATCGAAGGCAAATCTGCACTTTTATGCCATGCGATATTGAAGCATTGCCTTCTCAAAAACATAAAACAGTGACGTAAATACACGAAGCTGTGATATACTTGTCAACATCATTATGCTTAAGTAGTGTCTTAGGGCGTGGATGTACAGCGTGCCATTTTTTCAAATGGGTCTATTTTTAAATTTGTTTAATCTTTAACATATGGTGAAACACATTTTCCCGCGGAGTTTTTAAGCACACCAAATTCCAGAACCCATAAAATACAGTTTCCATAACCATTGGAATTCAATTTTGGAATTGAACCCTTTACAGTTTCAATGATCATTGGAAATCAAACTTAAAATTAAGCGCCCTGACATATTTTGGGTATTTTACCTTACCTTATATTTCAAGAATTTTTAAATTTTACTTAATTACATTTGACAGTTAACCATGTACACCTCGCTGATCTGGGCATTTAAAATAAAAACAGGTAATGACTTAGTTACGATGTAAAAATCCAGGAAATTTACGTTATGTTTCAAGATTTTTGAGAAATTAATAAACATTTTCACAGAGATTGGCATTTAAAAAAAACCGGTAATGACTTAGTTATTATGTTAGAAATGGAAAGTTTGATTTGTTTTTTATATGTTTTCTCGTTACTAAGTGAGAATGTTATTGAGATTGGATGGTAATGACTTAGTTATAATGTTAAATGAAAAGTGTGATTTGTTTTTTTATATGTTTTCTCGTTAGTAAGCGACAATGTTATTGAAAAGGTTGAGAATCACAATGTTAATGAGAATGATGACGAGGTTAATAATTTTAGTTGAATTAATATTTGATAGTTTTTTTTAACATTAATATAAAATAAATTTATTATTATAAAATTATGTAAAATATTAAAACAAATTAAATTATTTAATAACATTTTGTTTTTTAATATTGCATATAAAATTAATACAAGTCTCAATAACAATCCATATATTTGATTTGCTAGTAAAATAAACCCTAAAAGAGGCTCTAACACCAATACATTTTTCTAATACATATGTTATTGCAATATTTAAGAAAAAAAACATTTTATTAGTGTTTCATGTTCAACTTGATTGGAAAGGCATGTCTTACTTGTTTTATTATTAATGATGCCTTATTGCAACCAAGTTGGGTTGACATTTTTTGCTTTCTTATTGAATGGTTGATGAGTCGTATATTAATTTTTAAATATAAATAAAAGTGTTTCAATGCATTTTTAAAAGTGATTTTCAAGAAAATATAATGAAAGGTTTTATTTTAATAAATGTGCTATTTTATTACAATGGTTTATTTTCTTTATAAATATGTGATTTAATAATAAAATTTTATATATATTATATATTTTAAATTATTGTATATTATAAATTTTATATTATTTTAATTTGAAAGTACAAATGTTATATTATTGTGTTAATGTTTTCAAAATTTAAATATGTTAGGAGTTTATAAAATAATTCATATTTATATTATTTGTATGTATTGAATTGTTATTTATTATATTTTAATATCAAATTTAAGTATTTTAAGTGCATATTATATGTTTCAATTTTGGAAATATTTATTGGTTGAATAAAAAAAAATTTAATTGAGGTTTTTTTTTAAGTACAAAATAAGTAAGTGGTTTGTTGATAATTTATTTTATTTGCATTAAAAGTTTTTTTTAATTATAGGAAAAGTTAATAGATTCTTAGTTAACAACTTCATTTTCTTATGGTTAAATATAGATTTTTAATGGGTGAAAAATAAATAAATAATTTTATATTTATTTATAATTAAATATAAACTTTTTGAAAAAGAAATTATTTTTAATGAGTGGGTAATTAGAGAGGATAAATGTTATAAGCTTAAGCTTAAATTTAATTTTTCACTCTTGGATAGAAAAAGTACTTGATTATATATAATAAAAAAAATTGTATATATATATTCTTTATTTTAAAAATATAAAATAAAGATAAATAAACTATCTTTACTTAAACCATAAAATAATTATAATTAAATATAAGTTCTTAAGATTTTTCAACTTGATCTCTCATAGAAAGATTAATGTTATGTCCAAAGGTAGTTTATTTCTTCTTGTAGGTTTGTTTTATTTGAAAGAGTAATTAGATGGTAATGTCTTTACATATATTCATGATATTTTGAAGTATTTTTTTGAGTTTTAAGTATTATATAAAACTTAGGTCCCATTCATATAAGATATTATTGGATAGAATGAAGCTATATTTCAAAATCTTGAAAGACTTTTATGGTTATCTTTCAACATAAAAGCTACACACACACATATATATAATGTGCTTGGAACTCTTAAAGGGGGTGTTTTTTGTTTTATGGTAGAATGATATATATGCATTTTTCTTTGAAAAAAACCATGAAAATATTACAATTAAATACAAGGGTTGTGAGTAGCTTAGTCTCTACCTTTTAGGTAATTAAAAAATAAAGAAGTGTATTTTGTTCTTTGGAAATATTTGGAGCTTGCATTTATGTTAGATGAGATTGATTTGAATTTGACAATTATACAGTAACTATATTTATTAATTCTAGATTTTAAAATATTCATTTAACAAAGACATAAGTTATTCTATATTAACTATATTTACTAAGAACACTAACAACTTATATATAAACATCGCTTATTGTAGGTGGTGTGAATCATGGTGTATTTTTCCATTTATAATACTGCAATTTGTGAAAATTTGGGAACCATTAAGCATGAATTATAATTATAATATCTTTTTTATTAGAAAAAATTCTAATATAATGGTCTCCTTGCAAATTTCTAGAACAACTTCGATAGAATGCTTCTCATAATGATAGAATGCTTTCATTTGGTTATCAACAATATTATATTTTCTTTATTATTCTATACACCTAATGCTACTTTTCATAGATTAATGGGTTTTTTAATGTGAGTTTATTGTTATTGTATACATTAAGCATTTTTTAACTTTCTACCTTTTTTCAATCTATTTTCGATTTCTCTATATTTTATTTATTTATTTACTTATTTAATAATAGCATATTGACTCTAGTTCTATTTTTAAATAGTAAATTGACTCCAATTCTATTTTTAAATGAATAGTCTAAATGTTAGGTGTTTTGGATATCCTATGTGTTTTTTCCCAACTTATATTGAACAAAATAGGATAGAAAAATTTGAGAAACTCTTGAAAAACTATATGACATATCTCAATCTTAATAATTGCTCTATTAATTTTGTAGTTAGACAACCATCAGTACAACTACAACCATCTTGGGCTCCTACAATCATACCACTTATTTGATTTTAGAAATATAAGTACCATGGCAACAAGTAATACATTTTGCAAGTTTGAATGTTTCATAATTTCTTCAACTTTTAGCTTTAAACTATATACAATATTACAATAAAATATTTCTAAGAGGCAGGTATAAGCAGCCTTGCTGCTATTTCACTTGTTTTAATAATAAATATGTTTATTTTTATTTTAGAATATAAATTGAAAAAAAATATATATAATAAGATTTGAAAAAAAGAAATGATGGTCATAATTCAAATTTATTTTTATATTTGATATTTTTAATATTTATTGAATATTTACAGAGTCATTTAAGTGATTGGTTTTAATTTTAATATTTTAAAAGTTGAAACTATTATTAGGTATGCTTTTTTTTATTATGGATGTGTTATTTTTTATTATTATATAATTATAGGGTGCTTGTACTAAGTTGAAAAATCTTTTTGGTGTAATTGTAGTTTTGCAAAACATGCTTTTGCATTGCAAAAACATGGTGTATATGCGTTCCTTGGCACTAGCACTAGCACTAGAGGAGGTTGAGCTTCATAGGTCAATTGACACGCATGCCAGGAAAATAAAATATGCACATGATTTGTGAACAAAAATAAGGGTTTGCTTTATAAGCCAAAAACACATGCACATTTTGTAAGACATGGTATAAAGGCCCAAAAGCGGCTCGTGAGAATCCATTTCTCCCACAACAATGATTTAGATGCCATCGATGGGAAAAAGAGGCAGAACGTTATCACGATCACACTCCTAGAGAAGATTTAACAAACAACTTTGAACCAACAGGTAATTCTCCAACGAATTTATAATCCTCTAACCAATTTATGAATTCTTTGACCTATTTCTAATTCTTCAACCAATTTGTAATTCTTTCCACTTGAACAAATTAGGTTCATTTGATTTCATCTTTGTATGCTAATGATGACTACTATGGTTGAAATATTATGGTCACTATAATTGGATCATCATCCATCATAAATAATACATTTTATAAATTTATAAATTGATAATTTACAAGGCATGGTTTTAGTAGTGTTCAACATTCAAATACTTTAAAGAAGAGAATATACCTTAAATTATAATTACCTTGGTGTTCCAAACCGCAAAATGACCATTATATCTTGCTCATAAGCCAAAGATTTCCTATGCACAACTTATATGGTGGCTTTGGCCATATGCATTGCATATGATCCTCAAGGATAAACTACATGGGGTATAATACCCTATATTTTATCCCTATTCCATGGCTTATACAACTAGAATTATCCCTACTGCACCAAACCTTGGAATCACCTCCATACTAAACTTGTAAATCGAATATTCTTTATTTAAAGCATGTGTGGTTAACATGGATTATGACCTCAATTTTCCCTCATTGCTAAGAAACATCCCTAGAGAACCAAAACTTTAGGTGACTACCATATTAAAGTTGTAGTACATGTATTCTCTATTATGGCTTGTGTGATCGCTTCACGGACTACACATAGACCATGATCCAAAAACATGAATGTCATTGCATAAGACCTTATATTTTGTCATCCATGGACCATATCATGGAAATCGATAAGAGTATCTAGTGTGATATAGCTCAAAATGGAAAGCATATATCACTCGTAGGCTAAAGATCTTTATTTAGAGACTCTATGGTTATTTCGTGTACAACACATGGCCTGTGATCTCATAGGAAATCATATGGTTTTATACCATACATTTCAACCTTAGACAATGGAAAAGATACAAATAACCACATATGGCATCATTACATGAAGAGCATATCAAACTTGTGTATTGTCATTAATTACCTATGTATGCCAAGGTTTCCCTTGTATGATATATCCTTCATCATTGCACTTTATGGGGGTTTTTTAAATGTATCCCTCTCCATATCCCCAATGACACCCAAATGGTTAATGTGCAGTTTATCCATTATTGTTTCCTTTCCATATTTTAAGACCAAGAGGTGTTGAGCATCATTGTAAAGAGAAATGTTCATGGACAATCTCCTTTACACAAGGGTGGCCCAAACTTCACTCCTTAGGAGAGGATACTCTTCCTCAAGGCCCCAAAGCTATAATTAAATCCCTTATCCTACTATTTAACCATTATTTTAATCAAGTGTGCATGTCGTATTATGTAGGGTTGGGTTCATGACAAATTTACCTTGCACTTAGGTGCATCAAGGTGAAAATCCCTAGATTGAATCCTTGAAGCATTCATTAGGTGATAATTCCCTTCATTAATCCACCAAGCAATATAATGTAAGAATATATTAAACCCACTCACAACTTAGGATAAAATAATTAATCATTATTTGATTAATTATTCACCCACTAGCTTAATTAGTTGGCATCCACTTGCACCTTAAAGTCAATACATGCCATCTATATCCTAGGAATGATTTATTTCCAATTCTGGGTTGATCTTGACCACCTTTTGACCATATAGAATTAGTATACAAGAATTTACAGCAGATTCTTCTTTTTCTACTTTTCTTGCTTTTCTATGGATAAGATAAAAGCTAGTCAACTAGGAAACTAGGAGCTTTTGTTTCCAACCCATCCTCCATTAGTTTTTCTCCATTTTCTAGGATTAGCATGCTATTTCCATCTCCTTGAAAACTCACTCATGCTTTTTCCAACTTGATAGGTCCTTGATAGATTTGGTAAGTGCTTTAGCCACCTATGGGGGTTTGCTATATTTTGGTAAGTCAACCTTTTTGAGCTTTATGAGTTGTTTCCATACAATTCGATTTTCCTATGAGGGATGTACTGTTTATGTACAATATTATTCATAATTATTCAATGGAAGGATACACACCAATATTCATCTCTTCATTCATGTGATTCAGTCTCTTTTCTTCTCTCTATTTTTCCTGTGTATGCTTGTGAGAATTCTTAGTAGCAAGATCTATTTCCTGTGCTTCTTATTAGCATCATTGATCATAGCATTGATCTATTATTTCTACATGGTATCAGAGCTACAAGGTCGATCAATTTCTATAGAGTTGAGGAGCGCTTCCAGTCTCCTATCCCTTTTTGAAGAAGAGCTTGTCTATCTTACAAGATTTTCTCCTAGTTTGTTTTGCAGGTTGCAGAGAGTATCTCTTAGAGCATATCAACAACTTCAATATGGATTCAAAATTTCCTCTACTATCTCCTTTCAACTATTCTGATTGGAAGCCAAAGATGAGTGCATACTTGAAGAGGCAATGTCTCTTTGATGTCTCCATTGGTGCATTGAGTGAACCTGAGTCTTATGAAGAGAAGATTGATTGGCTGAATAATTGCGATAGAGATTATGGAATTATGTGTTTTGGAATGTCTCCAAATATAATCTCACAGATCTGCTGAATTTCCATTTGAGCTTTGGAAAATTTTGGACAAAGCTTTTGGTTTGGAAGAAATTGAAGATGAAGCATGGAGCGAACCCAACATCTCCTCTTGTTCTCTCTCTCAAGATTTCTTGGCCTCTACATTCTCTGATGAAGTTGATCATGATGAAGAAGTTTCTCATACAGTTCATGTTGCTTCTGCCTTCTTTGATTCGAATGCTTCCTCCTTCAATGAAGAAGCAAATACTGAAGAGCCATCTTTTTCTGTATCTCTTGAAGGTGATTTTTCTTCTTGTGATACTATTGATGAAAAAGAAGTAACATATGGAGCTACTGTTGATATTTATTATGATCCTATAACCCATTCATTGTTCTCTCAATCTCCTATCTTAGATTCTGATATCTATGTGCCAGATTCTTTACACCTCTTGCATACCTCTCTCATTGATGGTGCGTAACCCAGTGACTTACAAGATGTTTGCTTAGCCACATCAAGCCTTATTTGTTTCATACCACTTACCTTACTTGATATCATGTGCTTCAACATATCCTCCTTTTTTCTTGGCATCAATACTCAGATCCTTCTTGAAGATTGTGAACATCTCATTCTTTCCTCCTTTCATACAGAGGATTCATTACCAGTGTATTCCCATAAGTCTATTGATATGCTTATATGTGATCCTTTGGATTCTGATTTAGAAGAAAATTTGTAGGTTGATACACATATAATACCACCATCCATACCATCTACCATAGCTCTGAATAATCCAAAGACTATATAAATCCCAAGCTCACTAGTTGATTCCTCATTGGTCTCTTATGCAGTGATATTTATCTTACATGGTTTGAATTCTTTCCTAACTTTCAGTGGCTGGTTATCCATGTACTTAGTAATATATGGATTGATATTAAACATGTTTGGATCTGTTCTAAATACTTATGATTCAGATCTTATGCCCATCCATCATTCATATTTTTACACCTATCGGTTTTCCCCAGTTGCTGATAATTTTCCTAGTCTAGCCCTATATCCTCATGGAGCCATTGAAGACTTTGTCCTTGCTGTTCCATATGTTAATATTTCTGATATATCATAGTTTTATCAGCCTCATATCAGATCTATACAGGTTCTACATCAGATTGGAAGAGTGACATGTGATTCACATCACAATTTTGCAGCTATTCAGGGAATTGGGTGTGAAATAAATTGTCTTAATTTTTGTACTCTTTAGAAAGGAGTATGCACAGATCTCTTTTCCATTTCAGATTATGTTTTCAGATCAGATTTTGATAGTAGAAAGAAGAATTTAGTTAATGCTCCTACTTCATCAGTTGATGAGATACAAGGAGTCTCTCCTCTTCCTTCTTGCAGGTTCTACACTCTAGCGCATGATCATGGAGTTCATTATTTCTTCAGCAAGTCCTTCATCCAGAAGTAGTTCAATCAGCTCATTAAAGTGAATATGAAGATATGTTGAAGACATATTTCAAATTTTGTGCCTTGTCCTATCTTGAGGGAGGATTTTCCCCATGTGGTTTTGCCTCTTTCTTCACTTTTCTGGACATAATAATTGTTAAAGGGTGACCATAGCCTTGTTTCTGGGCCCTATATGCATCCATATTTTTTGTCATACCATCATAAAGTTAGACTTATAGGGGGGTGTAGGAATATATTAAACCCACTCACAACTTCGGATAAAATAATTAATCATTATTTGATTAATTATTCACCCACTAGCTTAATTAGTTGGCATCCACTTGCACCTTAAAGTCAATACATGCCATCTATATCCTAGGAATGATTTATTTCCAATTCTAGGTTGATCTTGACCACCGTTTAACCATCTAGAATTAGTATACAGGACTTTACAGCACATTCTGCATTTTGCTTTTTTTGTTTTTCCTGCTTTTCTATGGATAAGATAAAAGCTAGTCAACTAGGAAACTGGGAGCTTTTGTTTCCAACCCATCCTCCATTAGTTTTTCTCCATTTTCTAGGATTAGCATGTTATTTCCATCTCCTTGACAACTAAATCATGCTTTTTCCAACTCGTGAGGTCCTTGATAGATTTGGTAAGTGGTTTAGCCACCTATGGGGGTTTGCTATATTTTGGTAAGTCAGCCTTTTTGAGCTTTATGAGTTGTTTCCATACAATTTGATTTTCCTATGAGGGATGTACTATTTATGTACAATATTATTCATAATTATTCAATGGAAGGATACACACCAATATTCATCTCTTCATTCATGTGATTCAGTCTCTTTTCTTCTCTCTATTTTTCCTGTGTATGCTTGTGAGAATTCTTAGTAGCAAGATCTATTTCATGTGATTCTTATTAGCATCTATTAGAATATAATCCGTCACGATTATATATTGTAAATAAATAAATAAATAGTTAGCTGAACAGTTACATAGGAAGCCGAAAAGGCTGGGCTGAAGGTGAAACACATCCGTCACATGTAATATATAAATGTATGCATTAGCCATGAATAATCTGAATCGGGAGTTATACCTAACAAGTGGTATCAGAGCTTGGCTGTTTTCCATAACTCCTGCCTGCTGCATTTCAGTCCTAGCATTCTGCTTTCCAGTCCATTGCCAGACTGCCTGCTCCGTCAGTCTGCCAGTCACATTTCTCCTGCCAGTGCATTCATTGTGTGCGTTACATGTCGAGACCTGGTTGTTGGTATTCCATCTCTGCGTGTCTGTGTGTTGGTAATAGCAAACCCTAAATTCTTACCTACATTCATCTCTGCATGCGTTTCTCCTTCTGCTCATCCCGTTCTGTTTAGAGTTGAACGTTATGCTTGGCGGCAGCCTGGGTGAGGAACGCTTGAGCGTCTTATTGATTGCATTCATCACCATGCTATGCATTGAAGTATAGAACGATAGTATAGAATGCATTGAAGTGGGTTTTGCAGAAAACGCCATTCTGGAGGAGGTGCTAATGTTCTGTCAATTATTAAAACCCGTTTGCTTCAATCTATAACTAGGGTAGTGTAGCTGTCTGCCATTAAACTTATTGGAGTAATTTTTTTAGTTGTTGGACTTTTATTGCACTTCTGTCAACCATTTGACAGGTGCGATGCCTCTGCAGTGTTTAAAATTGGTTGAATCCTTGTACAATGTTTCCACACTTTAACAACTCTTCACTAAGTTCCGGTCGTTGTTACATGACCTGATTTCTTGGATAATTTCAGATCTATGTGGCGTGAAGTCTATTTTAGATGAAACTCGTGCCCATTAGTGGGATTCGCAAAAGCAAAGAATTGCAATTTAAATATTTTTCATTGTTCACAAAGTGGAGTTCAATCAATGTCTGCATAGAGGTTGAGGGCATAACTATCGATCGGTGTTTGGTAGTTAAGTTGTGGCATTAACTACAAATGCCGTGTCAGCAGATCGTCTTCCTTTAAATAATTTGAACCGAGCTAGTAGAGAAACCTTAGATTGCTGCCTGCGTGGAGACTGCAGCCTTGCTGAAGACTGCGTTGAACGCTGTAATAGTGTGGAGACTCCCTGTATCTTCTTTGTGGGATTGAAAGAGTAGTATGTGCATTTCACAATAATTAATATTTGAAGTCGTAACAATAATTTGTTTTGTGAGCTGCCATCGAACTGCTAGCTACGTGGACTCTATTTGCAGAGAGTGGGCTCTTCTAATTGGGCGTGGAGGTAAACGCATAAACCCTAATTTTTTGACCTAATTTCTGTGCATGGTGTGGCTGCTGGGATGCTGATGCACTGTGGAAAGTTATGTATTGGAGCTACTGCATGAAGACTGTTCTCTTCATGAGCGTGGAGCTGTCTTGAAGCTGCTATGATCTAGTTTGAGACTGCAGTCTGTGCTGCACATTCAATGTGTGAGTGAAGCTCGATATTTTTGCTATACATCTTTTGAAGGTTGTCTATTGTTGCAGATTGAGTAGTTTGTGCACTACCATATAAATTGTGCTGCTGCATAATTGTCTTATATTAATATAAATAATACTACAGTAGAAACATAGACCTAAATAGTAAAGAGAGCTCATTGAAGACATTGTTTCTAGTTAGTGTAGTTGTTATTCTACATAGACTGTATTGTAAAAAGTAGCAGAGACTTAGACCTGCTTCTTTCACTATTGTTTCCGGTGCATAAACTCAGATAAGTTAAATGCTAGTGCAATTGCTGTATCATTGAGTACTGTGTAAATATTACGATAGAGCTGCATTGATTTCTGATACTGATACATTGTTGTAAAGCTTGAGGAAGGTGGCAGAGACTTAGACCTGCACATTTACTCTCTATTCTTTTCTCCTATTGTTTTAGTTGCAGATTCATCACAAAAGATGCAATCTACAGCATCTGTAGTTGGTGCCACTCTCTCAGGCAAAGAGAGAGGCAGAAGAAGAAGAAACTTCAGAGGCAGAGGGGGAGAAGCAAAAGATCAGATTTGCAGTGCAAGCGTTGTGGAAAGACTTGGCACACATCAGATCAGTGTTGGGCTTCATGGGACTCCATCAAATAAAAGCATAACCAGAAGAAAGATGACAGTAAAAATCAAGATGCTAGTAAATCTTCTGATTCTTGTATTGTTGCACATTGTAATCTTGGAATTAATGAAATGACTTCACTTTCATCTTACAAAGATTTTTGGCTGCTTGATACTGGTGCAACATCACACATGACACTTAGAAAAGACTATTTTGAAGAACTTAATGAAACAATAGATGGCATAGTTTACTTTGCAGATAAGTCAAATATTAAACCAAAGGGAATGGGCACCATTCGACTGAAGATGCCTGGATTCCCTGATTTCCTGTTGAAGAATGTTCTCTATCTTCCAGAGTTGCAGAGAAGCCTGCTGTCCTTGGTGGAGATACAACAGCAAGGCCATTCCATCCACATGGTTGATGGAATCATAGAAATAAGAAAGTCCTTTGACAACCAAGTCATCATGACTAGATATGAAGATGGGAAGCTGTTGAAGCTGAAGGGTTCATCTGCAAGAGTTCAGAACTATTCCTACCTCTCTCAGCATGGAGAAGGTAAGTTGTCATCTAGTTCATTGTGGCATGCAAGATTTGGTCATCTAAATTATAACAGTCGTC
>LPNX010546652.1:237660-314201 GCA_001517045.1 Pseudotsuga menziesii | reverse complement strand
CATGGTATGAAAAGTTAACCGAGCATCTTTTGAAGTTAAATTTCAAACATTTTGATCTTGATGATGCAACACTATTTATAAAGAAAGTTGGAAGATCTTGTGGTGTATCGTGTGGTGTATGTAGATGATCTTTTGATGACAAGGAACAATGAGAGCTATATATCATCCATAAAGAAAGATTTGAAAAAGATCTTTGAAATGACAGATATGGGACATCTCCACTATTACTTAGGAATTGAAGTCACTCAACATCCTAAGTACATATTCCTATCTCAGAAAAAATATGTTGGAGAACTACTAAACAAATTTTGCATGACAGAATGCAACCCTATATCTACTCCAATGGAACAGAAAATGAAGCTCACATCAAGCGAAGGAAAAGAATTTGAAGATGTGACCAAGTATCAACAACTGGTAGGAAGTCTTATCTACCTTACAACAACTAGACTAGATATTTCTTATGTTGTTGGCATGCTTTCAAGGTTCATGCATAAACCTTGTGAAGGACACTGGTCAGCTGCAAAGAGGGTTCTAAGATACTTGAAGGGGACTCAAGACGTTGGAATCGAGTACTCTAAAGTGGATGACTTCAAACTTATTGGGTACTTAGACTCAGATTTTGATGGCGATAAGGAGACAGGAGTATCAACTTCTGGATACACTATGAGTCTTGGATCAGCAGCTGTTTTATGGAGATCATGCAAATAGTCAGTTCCAGCAGATTCAACAACAAAAGCTGAATATGTGGCTGCAGCTGAAGCAACGAAAGAAATAGTATGGCTCAGGAAGATACTTGAAGATTTGCAAGAAGAACAAGAGAACTCCACTCCATTGTTGGTCGACAATACTTCTGCAATCAAGCTGGCTAAGAATCCTAGATTCCATGATCGAACCAAACACATCAACACAAAGTATCATTTGATTAGACATCATGTAGAGGCCAAGACAGTCCATCTTCGACATTGTTCCACAAATGATCAAGTTGTAGACATCTTCACCAAAGCGCTTGGATGAGAAAAGTTTGAAAGATTCAGAAACATGCTCGGACTTACGAACACCCCTTCGGATTAAGAGGGGGATTGTTAGAATATAATCCATCAGGATAATATATTGTAAATAAATAAATAAATAGTTAGCTGAATAGTTACATAGGAAGCCGAAAAGGCTGGGTGGAAGGTGAAACACATCCGTCACATGTAATATATAAATGTATGCATTAGCCATGAATAATTTGAATCGGGAGTTATACCTAACAGCATCATTTCTCATAGCATTGATATATTATTTCTACATATAATACATTGTTATTACACTCTTTAGTTAATGATTCCATTTGGATGAGTTGCCTCATTGTCCTAAGAAAAATTAATTTCCCATACTCCTTAAATATGGGTACAATATCATTTTCATTTCCACATACAACAATTTATTTTCCATATGATCCTCCCTTTGTGTACTAATCCATATATTTATACCCTCATGTTGCTCTTGGGTTGAGTATTCCATTGAGAGAATTCATCTTAGTGTGTAGGAAGCAAATTTCCATTCCTTGGCATGCAAAACCATGTAATTATTCCATTATGTCACCCTTGGTCTAACATGGAAAAAAATTAATACATGTTTAAGATAAATTTAACATGGCAATATTTTATGTTGATTCTTTACTGTAATTGTTCAATTTTAAATACTCATGTCATCATTTCTTAAGTTAGTTTTACATTTTTCATTTTTAAGAGATTTGATCATACCATGTATATGTTTCTAATGATTTATTTTTTGAATTTTTTATTGCAGTGGAAAGTATGGATCCGAATGTAGAGATATTAAGAGATATTGTGAGACTTAGAGATATTATGGGCATGTGATGTTGACATCAATCCCCAAGAAGCCCAGGAAACTTTTCGAATAGCTAAAGCTGACTTAGCTTGAGCCAAACCAATATATTGGTCCCTCACCCACCGATATATATAGCTATCAAAGTTTCTATTTCTATTTTAGTTTCTCACCCGGGCACCTTTCTATATTTTTCCATTTGTGCTACTTATCCAGCACTCACTAATTGAACTATTGAACGACCTACCTACATATTTTTCCATAACCCAAAAATTGAGCTTATTCCTTTGCTGGTCCATCCTTTATCCTCTTCCGAGCCAGTCCATGCTCTCCTTCTAAGGGGTGGAGACCAGCTTCACTGCTCACTTTCAGAGACCCTAGATGTCATTATATACACCATTAGCTAGTCAAATGGTGCTATATATGATGTTGCATCATACAAAGAAAGGAAAAGGAAACAATATGTTGATGGATTGGATTACAATGCCATTAAAAATCTAAATATAGCAAAGGAGAACATATTTGCATTGTTTAGAGATCCTCAAATGGTGCGAATTCTAGGCACAAATAGATTCTACATTTCTATTGAATGGTGCACCTATCCACCATTCCAAGAGAATTGGATGGACTGGTGCTACATGGTTTTTTAGGTGCCACCCCACAACAAAAGGGAACTTTCTTTATATTTCCTTCAAAATATCTATGTTGAGTTTGTGTTGGGAAAACAAATCAACTATTTTGATATCTTGGAGTTCCAAGGTGTTGATTTTGGGATGCCTCAAAACTGTCCCAATTCTAGGCATGGATATCCCTCCACCTCGCAGGAAAATACCTAGGATAGAAGTCTCACATGCACATAAAATGATACCACATGCACAAGAGGTATTTATGAGTATAGAACATGCTATTGTCTGCCATAGCATTGTTGTTGATCATATGGACCAGGGGGGACCATCTCTCCCTATTAGTGTACATACATCACCTCCCGGTGGTGCAAGACCATCTAGTAGTGGGGGTATATTGACACATCGTGGGACTACCAATGAGGATCGTGAGTGTACAAGTAATGTGATTCCATGTCTAATATAGTCATGTGCCAACAGATGTTACCTTTACTAGGATGTTTGTTAGTTTTTATTAAACTCCAAAGATTATTACCATTTCAATTGAATTTTATTCTCATAATTTTAATGCAACAACATTACACATCTAATTCAGTTACAAAAATAGAGAGGAAATAAAAGTGAGAATGCACAACAAGAAATAAAAGTGAGAATGCACAACAAAAAAATAGAAAAAAAAACACACAATTTGCACAAGCATTTACCCTATAAATCCCAATGGAGAAAACCAACAACGTAGTTTATCTTTATTACTTTGACTAGCGAATAATGCTTTAGAAATTACAATAGTGAGATAAATAACTCAATCCACCTTGAAATCTCACACCTCCTTAGTTAATGAATCACTGTTACATATTGAGAAAATACCTTTTTCTAAATCCCTTGATAAAATCCCTCTCTCAAGTTAGATCACTAGATGTGTATAATGACCCTCCATTGACCTCCTTTTATATCATTTGCAATATGTAAATACCATGGGCCCTCCAATACCATGGTCTCAATACCATGGCCCCTCCCAATACCATGGGGTCAATAAAAAGACTATAAAATAAAATTATGTCTAGAGAGTCATGACATTAGGAAAAAATCCATGTGATAGAAATAGGGCAATCTAAAAGAACCTGTCCTCACTATACAAACTCAACACTCCATCCTAGTGAGGAAGGTTTTTTGCACCACCCCCAACTTATCCCTAAAGAACACACAATTTCCCTTCATTAATTCCTTCTTAAGAATGTCTACAACCTAATCATTGTGGAAATATATTGAAGCTTTATAGTTTCCCTTTGAACACTATCCTTGATGTCAATATGCTTGGACATATTGTGGAACACTGGATTATCGAATAATTTAATGCAACTTTGATCATCATAGTGAGTGAAAGTCGACTACAACTCCTAACCAAATAATCCTATGAGCATCCTGCGAAGCCATATAGCCTCATAACTTTCCAAGCTAACTACCATATACTTGACCTCTAGAGAAATGAGTTACATTGATTTATGCTTTCTGTTGAACCAAGGAACAACTCCTGACCCTAAGAGGAAGCAACATCATAAGTTTTTTTTCATGTATACTACACTACATTCCTAGTATGAATTTGTGTGTCCCACTAATTGTACTCCATCACCCCACACATATATGAGTCCATACTCCATTGTACCTCATATATAACTGAGCACATGCTTCATTGAAATCCAATGCACCCTCATTAGATCCACCATATACTGGCTAAGGGTGTTCACAACAAAGCATATATATATTCTAGTGTTGTCCAATTACATTAAATAACCAAACAACTTCTTGTACATTGCAGTATCAACCAAACCTGAATCGAAACCATTAATCTTCTTCAGATTGTTTATCATAGGTGTAGACTTGGGATTGCAATATACCATACCAAATATCCTCAGATATCCGCTGCATTTTTTCCTTGCCCTAGGAAAATATCGCTTGTCCATTACCACACCTCAAATCCCAAAAAATAGATCACCATCTCAATGTCCTTCATCTCTAACTCTGAATCAATATATCTATTGCACCTCTCAAAGAGATTATCCAACCCTGTAAAGAATAGGTCATCCACATAAAGTAAAATAATGAGAGGATCATCACCAACAAGTATGAAGTACAATTTGGGATCCACCTCACTCTTTCTAAATCCCATTCTTAGCACGTACCCATCGATCCTTGAGAACCATTCCCTTGGCTCCTGCGTGAGTCAATATAAGGATTTATTAATCCTACACACATGATAATCCCTCCCGTGCTCCTCAAAGACCCAAAGATAATCTATGTACACCTCCTCCTCAATCTCCCCATTGAGGAATTTTTTTTTCACATCCATCCGATGTATCCTCCACCCCATCTCTAAAGGAATAGATATAACATCCCTAATAAAATTGTACCCAAGAACTAGATAAAATTTCTCCTCATAGTCCACTCCCTCCTTTTGGGAGACCCCNCACCCCATCTCTAAAGGAATAGATATAACATCCCTAATAAAATTGTACCCAAGAACTAGATAAAATTTCTCCTCATAGTCCACTCCCTCCTTTTGGGAGAACCCTCTCGCCACAAGCCTTTCTTTGAAATTTTCCACACTACCATCCACAACATGCTTGATTTTGTAGACCACTTTGAGCTAACCACTATCATTTCTTCTAGTCTTGGCACAATATCCCACACATCACTCCTCGTGATAGAAGAATACTCTTCCATTATGGAGTCCTTAAAAACTATTAAGAATCTGTGTTAACCCTCCTCTTTATTTTGTCAGTATATTTTATCGGATGCATATGCTTTGTAAGTCGTCCCATCAGTATGTTGTATTATCCCACATTCATGGGGAGTAAGTAATAGTTGTTAAGTTGTCTAGTTATTATGTTGCATTATCCCACATTCATGGGGGGTAATAGTTGTTTAGATTAGACTTAATATATAAGTATGTGTTGAGGCTATTGAAAGCATCCAAGAGTTATTTTGTATTGAGCTTGCTCAAAGGAGGTTGCCCCCTCGAAGTGGCCTGCGATCAATAAAATCCCTTTTGTGCTCTAATATTTCCGTTATATCATGTATTCTCATTGTTTATTGTAGGAGGTTCTCCACAAAAACCTATTTGTATATTGCCTCCTCAAAGCTAAAAGGATCGAAATCAATAATGTTACTCATGAGCATGATATAACTAGAAAACTATTTTGATGGCATTCTCTCCTTGAAAATCCTCCTAGGAGCTTCCACATTCTCCTAATCATCCTTTAGAGTCTCCACAATCTATCTCAACTTCTTCTTGACAGAAATGGAAGGAGCCTCTTATTAATCCTCCTATTGATATGGATATATACCTCCTACAACTAGTGGTATAGGAGTACCCTTAACCTTTAGAGCCTCTTGATCCCAATCCTCTATCTTTGTTGGAAGAGGGTTATGTGAATTCCCAAATGATATATCCTCCTTAAGCTTCACATCCTGCCTCACCACGATATTCCTTAGTGATGGAATGTATATTTGATAAGCCTTTGAAGTCTTGTTGTATCCCATAAAAATTCCTTTCTTTGTTGTAGGATCCAATTTTTTCCTCTTCTCTAAGGGGGGCATGAGAATACACTAGGCACCCAAATTCCCAATATCAGGATTCACTATTGTGAAATTATCTATAAGAGTCTTCCTCCCCGATACCTTGTGAGGACTCTTTTTATGAATGTACATTGTTGTATTACATGCTTCTTCCTAGAGAAACATAATCAAATCATAATCATGGATTAATGCCTTAGATTCCTCGATGATGCCCCTATTCTTGCTCTTAGAAACTTTATTTTGTTGTGATTTGTACGTAATTTTCAACTCCTTAATTCTTGCATCATTGTAGAAATACCTGAAGTCATTTGAGGTATTCTCACCCCCATTTTCTCATGGAAACACCTTGATCTTTCTTCCTATCTAGTTTTCCAAAAGAGATTTAAACTCTTGAAGCCAACTAAATTCCTTATCCTTGGTATTCATGACATAGATCCAAGTATTTTTGGAGAAATCATATATGAAGTTTAAAAAATAATTCTAACCACTCAAAGACATTGTTGGAATAGTACCACAAAAATATAAATGTACAAGATCCAAACTCCTAGTAGACCTAATATCCATACTCAAAAAAAAAGTCTTGGAATACTTTACAAGTGCACACCCTTTGGACACACCCTGCTTCTCTACACTAAATTTTGGAAGACATATCGAAATCTCCCTCAACACCTTCAATGCCCCATGGTGTAAATGTTCCATCCTCCTATGCCATAACTTGCTGAGGTCATTATTGTTATGTATCAATGCTTGAACTAGTTGATATTAAAGTCTATATAACTTACCCTTTTCAACTCTAGTGACTTTGGATGAGTTAGATCCAGATCCTCTAGGACATATAAGAACCTATCCATACTTAAAGGTGATAACATACCCCTTATCCTCCATTGTTGAGACTGAGAGAAAGTTCTTCATCAACCCTAGAACATATGGAAAATTCTTCACCACCAACATATCCTCGACATTGTTGGAATAGGACCACACAAATCTAAATGTACCAAATTCAAACTCCTAGTAAACCTACTATCACTGTTAAAAATAGTATCCTTGGCATACTTTAAAAGTGGACACCCTTTGGACACACCCTGCTTCCCTACACTAAAGTGTGGAAGAACTATCACAATATCCCTCAACACCTTCAATGCCCCATGGTGTAAATGTGCCATCCTCCTATGCCATAACTTGCAGAGGTCATTACTCTTATGTATCAATGCTTGACCTAATTGATATTAAAGTCTACATAACTTACCCTTTTTAATTCCAATGACTCTGGTTGAGTTATATATAGATCCTCTAGGACAGATAAGCACATATCCATACTTAAAGGTGATAACATACCCCTTATCCTCCATTGTTGATATTAAGAGAAAGTTCTTCATCAACCCTAGAACCTTATATGGCACATTCTTCACCACCAACATATCCTTGAACTCTTTTCAGAATGAAACTATTCCTATGCCCACTGCCTTGTACTTGGCATCATCACCAAGCTCAATGTCTAAGTCAAATTCTTTCTTTGTGAGACTTGTGAATATTTCATGTACCCCTTCCATGTGACATGAGACACCATTGTCAATGTACTGGACACAACTTTCCAATGAACTCAAAAGACATCCCACCGACGAGAATTTTTTCTCAAACCTTATGGAAAACTCATCCACCTCTATAGATGTTATAAGATGTGTCTTCCCTCATTATTTATTTTTGTTTGGGAACTGAATAGCATAGTTCTCAAATATGTGACAAGAAGAGCACTTGAATTTTCTCAAATCCTTCTTCTTCACATCCTATGAGGTAGCACCACCACTGGATTACTTCTTATCCTTCCCTTTTATTTTTCCTAAAAGAGAAAAATTTTCCTCATCATCACCCTTTCCCTAGCCCTCATGTTGGGATCCTTTCCTTATCTCCTCCTGAATAAAGTCATCCCATATTCATTCCCTGTTGGGAACATTTTTTCATGCAATGATCCCATTGTAAAAGGATTCCCATGGCTTAGTGAATCCATTTAGGGATTTCCTCACCAACTCTTGACCTATCACTTTCTATCCAACTATGACCAACACATCATAATTTGTTGGTCTTAGTGATATAGGTAGTCATGGTATCAGATATAGACATCTTGGTGGCCCTGAGTATATCTCTTAGCACCATCTTCCTATTGTGGTTGTCACTCTAATAGAGCTCAGTCATGTCCTCCCACATCTCCCTAGTAGTATTCTTCCTAAACATATGAGGTATTATGCGATCATTCACTACATATCGGATAAACCTCCTGGCATTCACGTCCTTCTTTTTATGGGGGGGCTAGTAAAGTGGCATTAGTAAGAGGTGTTATAGTTTTACTAGAAAATTCCCACAATTCATTCACCTCCAAAATACATGCCATTATTTCCTTCTATGGACTGAAGTTGGATTCCCCATCCAATTGTTCCTCATAAATAAAACCAATAGACATCCTTATATCAAATCAAAACCCTCCTTATGAGAATAAATCTTAAAAAGAACCACAAAATTTATGAGTTTTAACACAAAACTTGAAATTTTAGTCCCTCTTCAAAAATATGCAAAAAATCACTTTTTTGCAAAATATTCCTACATGTCTATTGGGTCAGGAAAGAACATAAGGAAGAAGCAGAAGAACAAGCACAAGGCAGGAAAAACAAGTGCATGATAAGAAGGAAGAGGTAAAGGAAGGAAAGGAAGTGCAGAGGAAAGAAAGATACAACGAGGATCAGTGTGACGAAGCAAAAGGGAATCTACAGGCATGTAGAAGAGTAAAGGTTGGGAAGTGACAAGTCAAAAAGACCATAGGTGCTCGAGTCGGTGAAAGACTGAAGGATGGTTTTTGCAGCTAGTTATGGCATGTACAAACAGACTGAAAGACGTTTCTGTGGCTAGTCATGGAGGTGATAAATGTAATGAAGGACGATTTTACGGATAAGTATGGCATGTGATAAATGTAATGAAAGGCGTTTTTGTGGCTATTTATGACTGTAATAAATATGATGTACCCAGTTGACCCTGCGTGGTCTTGTAGAATCTATAAATAGGAGAAAACCGCTCGGTATAAGGGTTCATTAGGTTGGTTCGGTTCGCTTCGTTCAGTTGCTAAATCTAGGAAATAATTGAAGAATTCTGATAGTAGAGTTATAGTAGTCTATTAAGCCGTGGATCTGCAGCTGTGTGCACAGACCGTTTTGTAAGATTCAGTCTGCAGCTGAGTGTGCAGATAGTAGAGTAGAGAGTTGATCCAGGATGTGTGCGGATCAGTAAGAGTAGAAGAAAGCATAATAAAATAGAGAGCACGAGAGCAAGAAAGATTCTGAGATAAAAAGACATATCTCAAAACAGTCTATAGTCAAGTCGCAGAATGCAAGGTCCCATATATTTCTCATGCCAGATGAAGGGCACCTTGGTGGTTTTTCCTGGTTGGGTTTCCACGTTACATCTTGTGTCGAATGAATATCCTTGTTGAATGGTTGTGATTATTTATTGGTTATGTTTCATTATTTACACTTATTGTTTAAATGAATGTTGCAATATTGTTAAAATAAGTTGAATGAATGAATGACTAAAGCATTGTTGAAGCATTGTGTAATATTTCCTGCTCATTTACTGTTAAGTTGCAATACAGTCATGCCACTATCTTTTATTCTTAAGGAAACATATGCATCACACAATTGCGCCAGTTATTAAGTTGCTAAGGGAAATTTTGTGTTGCACATTGGTTATGTCGCACTGTTGCACCACTGTCGAGTTAGTAAAAGGACTCCAACCTTCTGACCCTATTGAGCTCCTTGGCTGTGCGGCAAGGGACTTTAATCCCTCGCTGACTGTGCAAACATGGTTCTGGAATTTACACATTAAGATATCTTGGGTGAGACTATTCCTGCCTCATAGGTGTTGCCGATTCAGCTTGCTCTGTCGGGTCGATTTATTTGGGTGTTCTGTTGGTCTTGTGGGTCTATTGAACCTGGGTCGCGAGAGTGGGGAAAATTTAGCCAAAAAATGGTTCTGTTGTTGGGACCCTTAATCATTTGAGTCAAGGGAGATGTTGTGGCATCCATCAAAGAAGGAAATCGAGGATTGGCTAGATTCTAATACATTAACATTTATTCAAGAGGAGAGTACGAGATCATGGTTGAGCGTAGAAAACTATTTGTACTGATACCTGTACATAGATATTCATGAAATATTCTTTGTAGAGTTTCCTATTGTGTTGCATGAGTGGTTGTCAAGATTGGCGACCCGAAAAACGAAATTTTAGAGAAGGGAGGCAGTTGAGTGGAGTGGTTAGCTGATCTGTGAGTTAACCAGTGTAAGTAACCCCATCTCTAGGGCTCTCCAGTTTTGGGTCAATGGTATTTTGCAAGGGTATATTACTGAGTTTGTAGTCGAGATGATAACCTCATATAGTGAGGCTGAAATAATTTTTTTCCAAGGACCCCGCAGGAGGTACTTGTTATCTATAACTACATGGATAAAAATACTCGTCTATGAGAAGGGCATTTTGCAGTTGAGCAGTTAAGTCTCATATCCAGAGGAAGGGATATGTCGCAAACAACCTGTAAAGAAAATTGGAAATGGTGAATTGATTTGTTCCCAGGAAGTACAGAACCTGAACTAGAAGCTGGATTTTTAAGAAGTGGAAGGAGGTTTCGGTCAGGAAAAAGAAGAAATAAATTAGGAGGAAGATGAACTCCTAGTTTGTTTGAAGAAAGTGAGTACAAAGTTGAATCGCAGCTAGACGAAGGGTCTTGCGACGAAGAGGAATATTATAGCCCAATTTCTAAAGGAGAAAAAGAATCCAAATAATCCGTGAAGACGCCAAAATCAGAACATCACTACACCACACGAAGAGCATCGCCAGAGGTAAGGTCTAAAGCCTCATGTCCTAAAAGAACTGTTAATACTGATAGTGCTAGTGCTGTGATTAGTGCTCAAGGAAATTTGCCTTCATTAAATTGTTCATTAAACATCCCCAACCCCAACTCAATGGCTGGGGAAGATATTAGATTAACTACATTCAATGGGAATGGAGCAGAAGATCCAGAACAACATTGGTTCCTTTGTGAAGTTGTTTGGATGGTTGACCAAGTTCACAATGTAGACATAAGGAAAGTGCAGATGATCATGACTCTACAGGGTCGTGCATTGGATTGGTTTATGAAGTTTTGAGTAGTACCAGCAAGAAACCCACATAATACCCTTGAGGAGATCTGACTTGCGATGATTTGCGAGTTCAAAAAACCTAAATCTGAGTTGCAGTGCATCACTGAGGTTAAGGAGATAAAGCAGTTACCGACGGAATCTGTATGGGATTTCGATCAGTGGTTTAAAATTTTTATAGATAAAGTTAGTTTCCAAATGTTAGATGTGCAGCATAAAAAGTGGTTTATTGTTGTGATATTACCACACATTCGAGGGACATTAATGGAAATGAAGCCCAAGAGGACTTTTGGTGTAAAATATGTAGAATGGATGGACACACCAAAGATAATTGTTCATCGTACATGAACTATATCTCGTCAGGTGCGCCTAATCCATTAAGTACTCAAGGACTACCCTGGTGCTGAATATTCTAGACTAGAGGGAATTGAGATGGGGATTGTCTATACTTGCAGAATATTGTAAGTACCCCAGTAGCCTTTTCTGTAAATTCAGTAAGTTAGTGGGACACGTTGAGAAGGATTGTAGAGCATACTAGCTCTTGAAGGAAAATACAGTCGACACCTACTTAATGAAGAACGATGGGAAGATTCATGCTCAACAAGCACAAGTGAACTACCAGCCTGTGCATTTCCCACAAAATCAGTATCAGCCTCAATACCTATCAAATCAATAACCACCATAGAAACCACACCCTCAAGGAAGAGGGGGGTGGAAATTTAAGAGGTAGAGGAGGAGGAGGATTTGTAGAGGAAGAGTTCAAGTTGTATGCTATAATTGTGGGAAATTGGTACATTATTCTAGAGATTTCCAGGAGCCTACAAAGACATGTTCATATTGCAAAGCGTAGGACCATAACATGGAACAATGTCCCCAGTTGATTGCAAAGTGGCAAGATCAGGTTGCCGGAGTTCCTAACCCTATGTAGAATCCAAATCCAAATCCTAACCTAAATGTTCAGATGATTGTTGTTGAGCTGAGAGAACCAAGTGTTGTTGTCGTAAAACGAGGAGGTGCTGGGACTGGAGCTAACCATAATATACTATAGGAACTACCGCAGATGCGACCCACGGCATAGAAGAAAGTACCCTTCAATGTTAAAAAACAAAAGCAAGTATTCTTGGATTTATGACTGGAGTTTGTAGATCCAGAACAACCATCGACCTTAGCCGAAGTCAAGAAGATGCCTGAATGTTTCCAAAATATATTTTGAAAGAAGGCTCTAAACAAGGTTAGTAAGCTCAAGTCATTTCTACCAAGTTTCTTAGCGCTTATCCATGATAACGATGTTGTAGCAGAGTTGTAAGCACTTATAGAAGAAACCCTATCGCAACCTAGAAAAATAGTTAACCATGCTAAAAAGAAATTCAAAACTGGGCATGAGTTTAGAATGACTGCGCAGACAGGAGACTACGACATGGATTACATTATCCTAGATCTGGGGTCGGACATCAATATTTTGATGCGACGAACTTGGGAAAGCATGGGAGATTCGTGTTTTGACTAGTCCCCTATCCAGTTGAGGCTTGCAAATCAAGCGAAGGTCCTATCGATTGGTAGGCTGAGTCAATTTCCTGTCGACATTAAGGGACTGCACACATTTTCATACTTTGAAGTTATCAACATTGTCAATGACACCAACCCATATCCCATTCTTCTGGGGATAGATTGGGAAATAGACAATCAGACCATCATAAAATTGTAAGAAAAGAATCCTGTCATTCGAGGATGACGATATGAGGGTAGTGTCTCCCATTGATCCACTAGAGGGATAATGATATGTCAAACCAGTCTATAGTGAAGGACGGGGTGATTATCTAGACCATATCTATAATTTTAGTGCCTTAAAAGGTGATTACATCAATCCTACAGCAGATGGGAACCTAAGCTGAAGGAGTGATATCTCATGCACATCAAATTCAGGAGAGGCATTGGAATATTGGAAAAATAGACTACATGATGTCTCTACGAGGAGATGCACCAGAGTTACAAGGTCTGTGCGATGGGTGGAGAATCAATCGAGGGAGTTACCCACATATGAGGGTTTACCTAATCTTGCAAATTTCCTAAGTGAGTTTGAAGGACTGGTAACATAATCTTTGAGCTTGTCTGCGTTAGATTATGTGTTGAAAGATACACCTGCTAGATGGTGGGGTACACATAAGCAGTATATATCTAAATGGACACAATGCAAAAGATTGATGGAAGTCATATTTAGCGAAGAAATCAGAGTCTTGCATCAGAAGTACACAAAGTTGTCGAACCCTGCCGACCACCTCAATCAGTGTCACACAACATTTGCAGAATACCCATGACAAGAATGGGTCCATCATTTCATACACACTTTGGAAATGACACCCAGGAGCTGGTATACATCCATGTATTTGTGACAAAGAACTTAGGATTGGGACAAGGTGGTTAAAAAATTTGCGCACACCTTTGTATTTGTTGATGAGCAGTCAACAGTTGATGCTGCACTTCAAAACATCAAGGAGAAGATATATGCTGAAATCCCTATCAAAGTGTCAAATTCACACCAGTGCAGCACGACCATCTAGCAATGGATGGCTTGTTAAAATCTGGCTAGAGACCCAGATGATGATCATACCAGCATTAACATACCAGGATCGGAGGGTACGCATGAGGTGGAAGGAAGTGGTATTTCAAGTGAACAATTCCTCAAGCCGCTAAAAATCAAGAAAGTTAACATTGGTTCAATGGAGAAGCCGAAGTTCACCAATATAAGAGATTATTGGGATGATGAGACAGTTGCAAAGATCACAGATTTGTTGCATGAATTCTAGGATATGTTCCCTACCAACTTCTCAGATATGAAGGGAATAGTAGGAGATCTGGGGGAGATGAAAATACCCCTAAAACCAAAAGCAAAACCAATTAAGCAATGGCCTTATAGGTTAAATCCAAGGTATAAAGAGAAGGTGAAAGTTGAGTTGGACCGCATTCTTGACGCAGGAATCATTGAACCCTACAAAGAAACAGAATGGATCAGTCCTATAGTGATTCAAGATAAGAAGACAACAAGTGAAGTCAGAATTTGTGTCGACCTGAGAAAGATGAATGTTGCTTTCTTGCACGATCCATTCCTGACACCATTCATAGATGAATTACTTGAAAGAATCAGAGGACATGAGATGTATTCATTCATCGACGTATTTTCTAGGTATCATCAGGTCAGAATAGTGAAGGAGGATCGCCAGAAAATGACCTTCGTCACAGAATGGGGATGTTTCAGTATATGGTAATGATCCAGATTTATGTAGGAATGCAACATAATACACAAATAACCATAGAAACAAATATGCAGTGGAAATAACACTTCATTTCATTAACTAAAGAACTGAAACTTGTTTGCATACAGAATGGAAATAAACTAGCTAGAGTGTTGGTAGCTTATCTCTGAGAAGAGATGTGGTGGATACATGCCTCTGAAATCTATGCTACAATGAGGCTCGAAGGCATATATATTATTGAGAAACAATGGAAACCCTACACATCCAAAAACCTAACCCTAGGAGGTGGAACACCAGAATGTGGGCCCCATTGGGTAACTTGGTACATCAATTTCCCGGGGTCGTAACTTTGACATACTACCTCCGTTTGACGTGGATGATACATCGTTAGAAATATCTATTGAAGGAATACATCCATAAATAGTGAGTAATAAGTCAAGAATAGAATCATATTTGCCCGACCATTCGATGCTGAAAAAATGTCGTTTAGGGCCTCAAAATGGCTCCGGAAGTTTAGGACCCAAAAACTGTCAAAAATAGTAAATTGTGCTGCAATTAAGGAAAATGGAAACTGAAATAAACAATGATGGGGGTCCAAGTGGAATAGGTGGGTGGCCACCAATATCCTCCTGGATCAGGTAATTCCCTTTCGACTCAAGAATTCTCCTCCTATTTTTTCTAGAATAATAGTCTCTACTTTCAAAGATTTTATACATAAATTTCTTGAAGTCTACTTTGATGATTGGACCGTGTTTTATCTAGTAAGAGACCATATTGATAGTATGTGCATGATGCTGGAATGTTGTCTCCAGTATCTAATCACACTTAATTCAAAGAAATGTATTTTTTGCACACAATTTGTTGTATTGTTAGGACATGTCGTGTGTCGTGGTGGAATTTAGGCCGACCCAACAAAAGTTGTGATTATCCTTGACTTACCACCCCCTACATCAGTCACACAACTCATATTAGTGCTAAGAACATAGGATATTACGAAAAATTTATCAGAGGATATGCAGAGATAACTACACCAATGGAGAAACTTTTGAAAAAATATGCAAAGTTCTAATGGACAAAAGCTTGTCAGGAAACTTTAGACAAGTTAAAGAACAAGATGGCCATCACGCCAATAATGGTATTTCATGACTAGAAAAAATAGTTCCATGTTCATGTTGACGTGTCATCTATTGCACTTAGCATATTCCTAGCGCAACCGGGTGAGGGCGTGCTTGACCAACCTATTTCTTTTTCTAGCAGAAAATTATTGACGATGGACAAAAACTACATGACAACACAGAGAGAGGGAATCACCATGGTATATGCACTGCAGAAGTTTCGACATTATTTGTTGGGTGGACATTTTGAAATGTACACTGATCATTCGGCATTAAAATACCTGGTCAATAAGCTAGTGTTGGGGAGGAAGATTTGTCGATGGCTCCTCCTATTTCAAGAATTTGACTTTGAAGTCATTCTTAAACATGGTCGAATGAATGTGGGGCCTGATCAACTATTGAGGATAGAATGTGGTGAAGAACCAAATAGCCTGGAGGACAACTTTCCTGACGCCCAATTATTTGCGGTCACTATGGATGATAAAAATTTTGAGGCTATCATTCACCTTTTGAGTACAGATTATGCGCCTGCGGGGTTCACCACTGCGCATAAGAAAAAGTTGGTCATCAAAGTCATTGATTATACGTTGATCGCAAAACAACTATACAGGATGGGCCTTGATGAAATATTGCATCGATGTGTTTTCTACCACGAGCAACAGTGGATAATGAGCGAAGAACATGCCGGTGTTGCAGGAGGACACTACACTGGAAAGGAAACCATTCGCAAGATATTGCAAGTTGGATTATGGTGGTCGACCATACATATGGATACTAAGAGATTTTTTTGATGCTGTGATGTTTTCCAAAGGACAGGAAAACCGTCGCGATGCGACGATATGCCACTAGTGTCGTAGCTAACCCTTCATGCATTTGATAAGTGGTTCATTGATTTTGTTGGTCTGATCAGTCAACTAGGAAAATAGACTCATGCACATTATATTATCACAGTGACAAACTACTTAACTAGATGGGCTGAAGCCGTACCTATCAAATATTGTAGTGCTGCGACTGCGGCAAAGTTTTTATTTGAAATTTTGTGACAAGATTTGGCCACCCGAAAATACTTCTAAGTGATCAAGGTTTGCATTTTGTTAATAAAATGATTGATGAGCTTACTGCAGAGTTCCAGATTCAACATAGGAAAAGGAAACCCTTTCATCCCGAGGCAAATGGAATAGTTGAATCCTTCAAAAAAATTATGGAGAATGCATTAGCTAAAGTATGCAATGCACGCAGTGATGATTGGGATCATAAATTTTCAGTTGTGCTATGGGCGTACCACAAAAATTGCAAGCGATTGATAGGACACACTCCATTTAGATTGGTGTATGGACAAGAAGTTGTTTTTTTGATGGAATATATTGTGTTGAGCTTACGGATTACTGCACTACCTAAAATGACAGATGTGGATGCTGTGAAGCAGAAGTTGTCACCACTTTTTGAAATGGAGGAAGCACGCTTCATCGTTGGATTCCATCAAAACATAAATAAGCAAAGGAAAAAAGCATGGCATGATTTCCATATCAGAACTAAGCATTTCAAAGTCAAAGGCCTTTTTTTGTTGTATGACAACAAATTTTTGAAACATACAGGGAAATTGAAGACGCATTGGCTAGGGCTATATGTGGTCACACACATCACTGATGTAGGTGTAGTGAAATTGCACAAGTTGGATGGGACATCGGTTGCAGAAATGATAAAAGAAAATGGTTGAAGCCTCACCATGATGGCTGCGGCACATAAAAGAGATAGAAAAAAAAAGTGAAAAGAAAAAGAGAAAACGAAAATGTTTTGTTGCACGCCTGCGGCAGGAGTATGCAAATCACAATAAGAGCGGGAAGGACAGCTGGGATCCATTAAGGAGAAGATATCCGAGAACATTTAGGTGGTTATGAAAACAAAGCATCATTAATTCAAGAATTCCGAGGAAAATGCCGATGTTTTTTTTGGTCCCATCCGGCGTCCTCGCCATAACTGTCCTGACAGGTATAGATCATCGATCAAGCGTGAGAGTTAATTCTAAAATGGATCGAAGGGGAAGCCCATGTTATTGATAAGACATTGCTTTGCCATCGAATGATCACATGCAACATGAGTGCATGCCTATAAATATAAGTCTTCATCCTCAAGAATCCTTTTACTTACATAGAGAGAAAAAGAGTGAGCTAGAGCTTGTAATTGTGAGATGTGAAGCTAATGGTCATTTACATTTCCAGCACTAGTGAGCAGTCTAAAATTACCATCACCTCATCGTTCTTGATTGTGGAAGAGATTACATCACCAGATACGCAACAACTATAGCAAGAACCAGAAACGATGGTGCAGCCAATTCCCCAGAAATTTCCTGCTCCCAGTTCAGCCTCTGGTTCGGCCCCTCCATTGGGTTCTGCTTAGAATACACCAGTTGATATACTAGCTATAGGTTCATGACCGGTTGAGTCACCAATAGACATCCCAGGAACATCATGGCCCCAAGTAAGGATGCCAAAGGAGAATCCTAGCCAAAAGTGGAAGGCCACTGAGGACACACTAGCTCATCCACCGCGAAGAGAAGCGGAGCCTGCCACTATCGAATAACAGAACCTACTACCACCATTTTTCTAAACAAGGAATCCAAAGGCTCCAAAAGTGAAGCTTTTGACACGAGCGCGCTCCATTTTGGTGGCACCCAAGATCCCTGCTGAAGTGCTGCTGCTAATGAACATCCTGCCGAAGCTGATGAAACTCAAATTTGAAAATAATGATACGAGGAAGTAGGCAGACCTAGAAAGAAACATGTACATGATCACTCTTCTAGCCGAGCCACCTGTGCCACAACTTGTAGTCCCAATGGAATGGGTTCAAGGTGTAGAAAGCGCGGGCCTACTTAACTTGTTACTCATGCCACATTTTGGTCGAAGTATGCAGGTGAGCACATATGTGCGAAAAATATTGGTCTACTTCTATATAGGCTATTTATGGCTCGATAGACCATATTCTATCAATTTCAAGCTCATTTTGTCGATAATGGGTCTCCCACGGCAAGGACAGGACTCTGCGCCATATATGCATGCAAACAAGGATGCAACAAAGATGATGGAAAATTATGACTTCTAGTGCACAAATATAGGATTCTTGATTTCCTCTATCATCGATAAGACAATGTGATTTGCCGCAAAGATATTATCTTGCAAGTTGCTGTGCAATATGCGGCCCACTGAGTGCATTTTTGGGACAGTGGAATTGGCGGAATAGTGCATAGCAGGAGTGTTGTTCAATTGGTCGTAGTACTTACTGAATGAGCTGCTAGATGATGCAGCGCAAGAGGAGGAAAGTAATCCCAAATTCTACTACTCCTGGTTGTTGGTTTTGATTTCCTTTATAGTATGTTCAAAGCCACCAGATTACAAGCTGCTATATGTCCCAATTCTCCCTAATGGTGCCAAATATCAGAACCTATGGGAGGACAAGGAAGACAATATCTGACAGAAGGAAAATAACATAGATTTATTTCTACATGCAGAGGCATTAAGAGAACTTGAGTGACAACAACATAGAATGGAATTTGTGATAGTCCAAAACTATGTGCCATTCATAAAATTCCAGGTTGGTGTCCACCATATCATCCTGTAGCGGTGGAAGGACCCAGAGAATAAATCCCACCTGACCCATTTTATGATCAAGGACCAAGATGTGGAAGTGGTCATCCAGGATTGGCCGGAGGAGTGGCGCGTTCCCATCGATGAAGAGATGGGCCAAGGGAATGACCAAGGAAATAGACAATATGATGAACAAGGAAATGATGGGGGCGATGTGCAAGAAAACCAGTCGCTGAGTTCAGATGATGGCGATAGTGATCAGGGCTCTGATCAAGATGATGGAAAAGACACACTCACTGATGAGGACATGCAGACTTAGAAGAAGGCCCAGGAAGAGGAACAAACAAAGGAATGGAATGAGCCTCCACACAAGAAGCAAAAAGCTAATAAAATGACTAATATAGTCATCTTAGGTGAGGAAGACATTATCCTTCTCATAGATGTTTTCGTAGACATAAAAAAGACCAGCCTTAAGGGTCTAAGTAAATAGCAACTGCAATTGTCCAAAAAAATCACCGAGCATGTCAATAAGATGACAGAGGCTATCAATGAAGTAAAGAGAACTGTTGAGGCTGAGACATATGACATTGATCCTGGTGATACATTAGCTGCACCCCTATTGTTGCCACCACTCAATATTGAATTAAAACCGCAAGCACTGGAACTAGGGACGCCAGATTATGATGATGTTATCTAGGCGATGGGGATATTGTCCCTATATTTTTCTAAACTAGAAATGGTCGAAGTATATGATGTTCAGCATGTAGCCACAACATAGATTAGTCTTAGAGAAAATGCTGTTGCTTATCAAGCTAAGAAGGCAACAAGGAAGTTGAAAGGGTGCAAAGTCCTTCTTAGGCAGAAGGAGGATGAAATCAAAGTGCAAGAACAAGGCAGGATTACACTGGAACAAGCCATATGTTGTGTAGTCACAGAGTTCACCGTGGAAGAAGAGAAAGAAGAAGAAGATGCAGCTTCCAAGGTAGCACGGCTATCCAGGATCACGATGGATCTCAAAAAATAGGTGGAAGAGATTAAAGTGCAGAAACAACCAAGAACACCTCCTGAGGTGCTTGAAGAGCACAGGAAAACAACATCTAAGATTGTTGAGCGAATTAAGCAAGGAGAAAAACTATGCATAGAAGCAATTGACACAGTATCTAAGGTGTGGGAATTTCTCCTCGAAGATGAAGTCACGGAGAAGAGCAAAGGCTGGGAAGCGACATGTCAGGAATACCGTAGGTGCTCGAGCTGATAGAAGACTGAAGGACGATTTTTGCGGTTAGTTATGACCTGTACAAATGGACTGAAAGGCGTTTCTATGGCTAGTTATGGTCGTGATAAATTTAATGAAGGAATATTTTGTGGCCAAGTATGGCCTGTGATAAATGTAATGAAAGAAATTTGTGTGGCTATTTATGACTATAATGAATATGTTGTACACATTCGACCTTGTACGGTCTTGTAGAATCTATAAATAGGATGAACCCGCTCTGTATAAAGGGTTTGTTAGGTTGGTTTGGTTCACTTCATTCAGTTGTTGAAGCTAGGAAATAATTGAAGAAGCCTGATAGTAGAGTTATAGTAGGTTGTTGAGGCACGGATCTGTAGCTGTGTGCGCACACTATTTTGTCAGACTCAGTCTGCAGCTGAGTGCACAGATAATAGAGTAGAAGAGTTGGTTCAGGTTTTGTGCGGATCAGTAGGAGTAGAAGAAAGCATAATAAAATAGAGAGCATGAGAGCAAGAAAGAGTCCGAGCTAAAAAGACATATCTCAAAATAGCCTGTAGTCAAGTCGTAGACTACAAGGTGACATATATTTCTCATGCCAGATGAAGAGCACGTTGGTGGTTTTTTCCCAGTTGGGTTTCCATGCTACATCTTGTGTTGAATGAATATTCTTGTTGAATTGTTGTGATTGGTTATTGGCTATGTTGCATTATTTACACTTATTGTTTAAATGAATGTCACAATATTGATAAAAGTAGTTGAATGAATGAATGAATTAAGCATCATCGAAGCATTATGTATTGTTTCATGTTCATTTACTGTTAATTTGTAATGCAGTCGCACCACTATCTTTTATTGTTAAGGAAGCATATGTGTCGCACAGTTTCACCAATTGTTAACAGAAAGTTTGTGTCGCATGTTGGTTGTGTCACACTATTGTGCCACTATCGAGTTAGTAAAAGGAATCCAACCTTCCGAATCTGTCGAGCTCCTTGGTTGTTGTTGCAGCTACAACAATTTCCCAAAATTCAAAAAATTTTGGGAACCTCCTTTGGCTTATATTGATTTGATTTTCTTATTTGAGTTGATCTAATTATTCTTCAGAAATACTTTTTCTAATTCCTGAAATGATCCATTGTTTGTTTAAGCTTATCATTGCCTTTGAATGCATTTTTCAAGCATTTAAGTTGGAAGTTTATTGGCTTGCGCTCCCATCGTTGCGGAGAAATAATAAGATTTAGCTTCGTTATTCTTCTCCGATGCATCTATCTCAATCGACTAAGTTTTGGTTTCGCATTAGAAAGTCTTGTTACTTCATTCTCCACAGTTACGGATGACGGACTGCGAAGTCTCCCAATTATTGCTTTGACTTTTCAAACCTCGCCTTGTTGTTTCGTTGAACCTTAAGTTTTGGGCTTCCGCCATTGCGGATGCAGAAAGCGCTATCTATCCGATCATTTAGTTGGTTTTTCCTCCGATCTAGATTTCTGCCTATCGCGGAGTGTGATGTCCTTTGCGGTTCCGTCGTTGCGGCTCCTTATTCCGCTATCGCTCCGACATTTAGTCTTACGAGCTCTGACGCGTTCTTATTTCCTCTCGGGATTCTCGGCAGTTATCTTAGTCATTTTACCACCAGACGTTGCAGAAAGAAATATTCCTGCGACCTCCGATCCTTTTGTTTTCGCTGTCCGATATTTTTTTCCCGCCACTCATGGTTGACCATATATATATGGGGTCAGTCATGTGGATTATTCTATTGTTATTTCTGACTATCGTGCACTGTCGTTGTCGTGCGCTGTCGTTCACTCAAGCTCGCAATGACCCCACTGTCGACGTACCCACGTTCCCAGGTGGCTCAACCGTGGAAGCTTGATAGTCATCTTCCCACCAGTCGCATAGCAGTGCCAGGTAGGCTCTCGTGCGTTATCCCATTCCGTTCAAGTGTTTGATAATGTCTTTCCACGGTTAGATTTTTCTTTTACGGCCGTTTTCCCTTGGCCCTGTTGTTTACTTGCATATATAATGGGGGGCTTGTAGCGTAACTGTCAGTGGAGAATCTTGTTTCCCATAGGGTGTTTTCCTCCACGGCTGTATGTTTTCGACCCTATGCTTGGTGGTTGGGGAGATTGGTGTAGATGGCCATTACGCTGTCTGCACCAGTCTGCCCATTTTAATGATAGGTCGATGGGGGGAAGGTTTTTCATGGCTTCCCTATGAGCATTGGACTGGTTATGGCTTCCCTGTGAGCATTGGACTAGTTTCCCCTCTCTTGTTTCCCACCTCCTTGAAACCCATGCCGTGTTTTACCCCGTTGCGTCGAAGCGACCCGGTTCACGGTCGGTTTCGATCCCGAGCTGGTGTGTGGAAATGTATCACCGTGCAGCGTTATATTGACCATAGATTGCATGGTTAGTGTTTTATTGAGGTGCCCTATTGAAAAAACTTGCATAAGTTCCCCTATCATTCCACGCAGCGCGATGATCATGATGCCCACAGAGAGCCCGAAGTTTCTTCATTTTGATGTAGATTTCGTTTCTCACTAGAGTTCTGTTAGTTAAGCCATTTCAGTTTATATGCGTGCATATATTTGCTTCATTTAACTAATTTCCGTCATGTTAAAAATAGAGGAGGTAAAACACACTACACTGTTGTCTCAATGTTTGCAACTTATCCGAAAATGGCCTAATGATTATAATTTCATATGACAGGAAGATTCTGAACTCAAAATGTCAAAGCGACAGAAGAAGAAGGCCCCTGTGGTAGAAGAAGATCCCGACGTGGAAGTTGTCACCAAAACCGAGTATATTTATGAGGACACCAAGTGTATAACTCGTGTAGATCCTGAGTACCAATGGGGAGACATATACAGGTTCATCACGCGCTGAGAGGTGCCTGATATGGGCTTGGAGGAAGAAGGCATATACGCCAATATAGAGGGATCTTCACTGATGAAGATTGCCACAAGACCAGATCTCTTTCCATGCTCTAAAGTGATTGGTTGGATTCTGCCCCGGGTAGATGTAACCACTATGATCCTGGAGAATGTTGACAAACAAGGCTATGCTGCCTATAGCCTAGGATATGTAGCCCTGGCCTACTGATCCTGCGGATTATTCCTCTTCAAGATTACACTGATCCAATATGGTACAATGATTCAAAGAAGTGGTGGGTGAAACATCGGACGACGAAAACACAAGGATCGGAGTTTGAAAGAACATCTCCTTCCGCAACATCATAGGTCGAAAGAACATCTCCTTTCCACAACGTCGGAGATCGAAAGAACATCTCCTTCCGCAACATCGGAGGTCGAAAGAAAATCTCCTTCCACAACGTCGGAGCTTGAAATAACATCTCTTTCCACAACGTCGGAGCTCGAAAGAACATCTCCTTTCCATAACGTCGGAGCTCAAAAGAACATCTCCTTTCCGCAACGTTGGAGCTCGAAAGAACATCTCCTTCCACAATTTCGGAGCGATAGGAAGATAAGGAGCTGTAACGGCGAAAGACTTAGAGATAATACGTCCCAATGGAAAACCAGATGACAGCCGATTGAGACAGAGTTCATCGGAGGACACTATCGGCCCTAGTTGCTTATCACTCTTCCGCAATGGTGGAAGCGCAGATGACTAAAACTTCCGCAATGTGTTCAATGGCATGGCCCCAACAACAAATGTTTATTGCACGGTGGAACATATGATGGATAATCCAATTTTTTATGATGAAGAGTATAGTAGATGAACAGTCTTCTGCAATGTTTCAGGGATATGGAACGCCGTAGTAACGTACAGTGGTGGCAACGTTTCGGGGAATGGAACAGACGCATTTGTAACGTTTTTGGTTCATTGGTTCAGTTTTTAGCATATGATTGTAACATTGATAAATAAGAGAACATTTGTGGTCCGTTGTGGCTCCTCTCGCTAAGTGCTTAAATAGAGGATGCTGGCCACCATTAGGATTCAGTTCGTTCATAGCGCAGTACATCGTTTCTCTGTTATGCGAAGGTTGGAGAGTTTGCTGTAAAGTTTTCGATGCTGTTACTATGGAAGTTGACATTCTCTGTCATCCTTTGGTTTTCTTTGTCTTACGAAGGCTGATTGTAATTTCCAGAGAAAGGTCTTAAAGACTTTGTACACCATTCTGTTTATAGTTGCTGAAGTTGTTTCCAGAACCATTTTGTACCATTTTAAAGAGATTAATTGGATTGGTACCCATTGGAGAGGGACCCGGAGACGTAGCCCAGTGAAGGGGGTGAACTCCATTATCAACTTCTGTTTGTGACTCTCTAATTCTATGCTTGTTTCTCCCACATTTGTTTATCAGTTGCCTTTCATTTCTATTTACGCATTTAATTTCTGTCAATGCTGTTCCATTAATTAACCCGCTGAACACATTCTTTTAACACAAACTTTTAATGCACACAAGTTGAGGTCTGACAGATCATATTATGGTATCAGAGCTGGTTGACTGTTTGTGCAAGTTTGTGAATGCTTACCAGGTCCAGGTCAAAGGTTGGTGAAGGAAAATTAGTTGAAGGAGATCCTGAGATTGGCTCCAGGAGAACATTCTCAAGAACCATGTCTTCTCCACGAGGGGAAGAAGAAGGAAATACAGAATGGGAAAAACCTGTTATTTCTGAAACTGAGTTTCTGGAGGCTTTTATGAGCATGAAATCCATGATGGAAATTCTACTCGATGAGCGAGCATAAAGGAAGAAGAAAGAAGAAGGATCTTCATCCAAAGATGCAGAAGTGAAGAAGGAAGAAAAGGGTAAAGGAGTAGGAGGTGATGGTGATCCTCTTGATACTACTCAAACTTTCTCTTCTCCCATGCTTCTCATTCACATAATGCTAATGCAAATTCTAATATGCCTTATTTCAAATTGGATGTTAAGTTTGAGTTACCAATTTATAATGGAGAATTAGATGCTGAAAAGTTAGACAAATTGATCAAGCAGCTTGAAGTATATTGCAGGGTGCAGGGCATTAATGATGACCCTTCCAGGATTCAATTGGCCACTTTGAGAATGAGTGGAATGGCTCTTACTTGGGTTGAGAGCAATATTCAGCAATATCTTCGAAAGAATGGTAAAATTATTTCAGTTTGGAATGAATTCATTGAAGTATTAAGGAAGACATTTTATCCTTTAGGCCATATTCAACAATTAACCATGGGTTGGCAAATGTTTAGACAAGCTAAAGGAAAAAGCATTCAAGATTATACTCATAAATTCAGAAAGAGGGCTATTGCATTGAATGTTGCATTAGATACACATGAAACTCTTCTTAAGTACATTGGTGGCATGCATTCTTATTTGAGACATACTTTGTTGATGTTTAACCCTAGTAATTTGGATGATGTATGTGTTCAAGCTACCCATTTAGAAGCCAGGGGTAAGCATGCTAATGATACTTTTGTGAAGAAATCATTTAAATTTGACAGCAAATCGAAAGGTCAAGATAAGGGAAAAATAAGATGGCTACTATTAATAAAGAGGGTGAAAAGCCTACATGTTCGCATTGTCAGAAGGGACATGATATCTCTAAGTGTTGGAAACTTCATCCAGAGTTAAGGCCAAAGAAGTACGGAGGAAATAAAGATAAAGGAAAAGCAAAAGCTACTGCAACAGTTATTCAAGACTTGGGATCCAACTCAGGTGATGAAACAAAGGTTATAGCTGTCGAAATCCAGGGTAAGAATAAAAGTATCTCACTTCCCATTGATGCAAAATCAAGTTCCAGTGCAAGTACAAATCTGACATCTACTTCTAATTCAAATGATAAAAATAGAAGTGCACTGTTTCATGTTCGTGTCATTGAAAATCACACAAAGATAGATACATTGTTTGATAGTGGTTCACAAGTAAATCTGATATCAGAAGAAGTGGTTAAGAAATTGCATTTAGTTACTATGCCTCATGAAAAAGCCTATCCTCTTGGTTGGGTTACTAATGATACACAGTTGCAAGTTACAAAGAAATGTGTATTGAAGTTTGCAATTACTGAAAAGTTCATAGATGAGGTAGAACTATATGTAGTACCACTTGACATTTGTGGAATTGTACTTGGGAGTCCATATTTGTATGACCGGAAAGCAGTATTTTATAGAGAGCAGAATAAGTATCATCAAATCCGTGTTGCTGAGAATGATGCTTGGAAAACAGCGTTTAAAACAAAACAGGGTTTGTATGAATGGCTTGTGATGCCTTTTGGGCTTTGTAACGCACCTGCTACTTTCATGCGAGTCATGAATGACGTCTTTCGTTCATTCATTGATAATTTTTTAATTGTATATCTAGATGATATCCTTGTGTTTAGCAAAATTTGGGAAGAGCACATTGTACATGTGAAGAAAGTTTTAGATGTACCGAGGAAGAAAAAGCTTTATGTAAAAATGTATAAATGTGAGTTTGCTAAAACTTCTTTAGTATATCTGGGCCATATTATTGGTGGAGGCCACCTGCGAGTGGACCCAGCCAAGGTTGCTGTCATTGTAAACTGGCCACGGCCTAACACCATTACTAAAATCAGAAGTTTTTTGGGTGCGGTTCAGTATTGGAGGAAATTCATTTCTGGGTTTTCTTCCATTGTTGCTCCATTACATGCGCTGACAAGCATTAAGGAAATTTTCCAGTGGGGGGGCAAGCATCAGAGAGCCTTCGACACTTTAAAGGAAAATATTAGCACAGCACCAGTTCTAACATTGCCAGATTTGCAGTAGCCATTTGAGATCGAAACAGATGCCAGCGGGTTTGCCATGGGAGCCGTTTTGATGCAAGGAAGGAAGCCAGTCTGTTACCATTCAGAAACATTCTCTACTGTGGTAAGTAACTATCCGACCTATGACAAAGAATTATATGCTTTAGTACAGAGTGTGAAGAAGTGGAAACATTACATCATGGGAAAAGAAATAGTCATACATACTGATCATCAGCCACTTCAATATTTACAATCTCAGACTAAAATACAACAAAGTAGGCATTTGAGATGGATGGGATTCTTACAACAATTTCATCTCGTAATTAAGTACAAAAAGGGAATTCATAACAAGGTAGCAAACATGTTATCAAGGCCACCTATGAATTCTTCAATCATTCTTCAGAACAGTTCATTAACACATGAAAGTTACATTGAACAGTATGTAGAAGATAAAGATTTTAAGACAGTATATGCATCACTAATACATGGTAAACAGGAAGAGAACTATTATGTGCATAACCAACTCTTGTATCATCTCGGTAAACTTTGTATTCTAGAGAAAGAGAGAGTGCATGTGATTCGAGAAGCACATAGTTCATTGATTGCAGGACATTTTGGAGTAAGTAAAACATTGTCTGTATTGCAAAATCACTGTTATTGGCCTCAAATGCAAGAAACTGTAGCTAAATACATAAGAGGTTGTGTTATGTGTGCAACAAGTAAGCCTAGCAATAGGAAATTGGGTTTGTACACGCCTCTTCCAGTTTCTTCTCGTCCTTGGGAAAGCATTTCTATGGACTCTGTAGGAGGACTACCTATGTCTAGAAAATGGCATGATTACCTATATGTTGTTGTGGATAGGTTCAACAAAATGTGTATCTTAATGCCATGTAGCAAACAGATCACTGCTGAACAAATAGCTCACTTTTTCTTTCAAAATGTTTGGGTACATTTTGGGCTACCCATGTCTATTGTATCTGATCGGGATTCCCAGTTCTTGGGAGAATTCTGGTCGACTTTATGGGAGCTTATGGACACTAAACTGAAGAAAAGTACAGCTTTTCATCCATAGATTGATGGGAAAACAGAGGTAGTAAATAGGACGGTGGTTCAGCTGCTTAGAGGATATTGTAGTAATCATCCTAAACTCTGGGATGAGTAGTTGCAGTATATACAGCATGCCTACAATCATGTAGTTCATTCTTCCATGAAAAAATCTCCTTTTGAAACTTGTTTTGGTTATCTACCAAAAACACCGATGGACTTCTCTTTTGGCAAAGATGCAGTGGATGGACATCATGATGCAGATAAAGTGCTAAGGTTCATTCAGAGAATCCAAGCAGTACAGCAGGCAGTTCAAGAACAGTGGGAGAAGAGCCAGGCAAATTACAAAGCCAGGCATGACAAGCGTCGAGTTGATCATCAATTTCAGGTTGGTGACAGAGTTTGGTTAAATATCACCAAAGAAAGGATGAAAGGTGAAGGTAAAAAGATTAAACCTATCTGGTATGGTCCTTTTGAGATCTTGGAAAAGATCGGTACTAATGCTTTTCGCTTGAATTTACCTCCATACATGCAAATTTATTCAGTTGTCAATGTTGAGAATCTTAAATTGTATGAGCCTCCTATGATCATGTATGAGGAAATTATCATGCAGATTCATTCAGTTGATGATATGGCACCTGAATATATGAATGAGTTGCAGGATGATGTTATTCTTGACAAAAATGTAAGGATTTCATGAAGGGGGAATGCTGAGTACCTCCGAGTGGGGCTTAAAGGCATGTATCCTAGCAAAGCAATATGGATGGAGATTGGAAAAGTGAGGGAGCTATACCCTCACTTACTTGTAGAATGATTCACACTTTTGGTGGTCCAAAAGCTCACCAATGGGGAGGAATGATCCGGCGGATTATTCCTCTTCAAGATTACACTGATCCAATATGGTACAATGGTTCAAAGAAGCGGCGGGTGAAACATCGGACGACGAAAACACAAGGATCAGAGGTCGAAAGAACATCTCCTTCCGCAACATCGGAGGTCGAAAGAACATCTGCTTTCTGTAACATTAGAGCTCGAAAGAACATCTCCTTCCACAACATTGGAGGTCAAAAGAACATCTACTTCCACAACGTCAGAGCTCGAAACAACATCTCCTTCCGCAACGTCGGAGCTTGAAAGAACATCTCCTTTTTGCAACGTCGGAGCTCGAAAGAACATCTCCTTTCCACAACGTTGGAGCTCGAAAGAACATCTCCTTCCGCAACGTCGGAGCGATAGGAAGATAAGGAACCACAACAGCGGAAGACTTAGAGACAATACGTCCCGATGGAAAACCAGATGATAGCCGATTGAGACAGAGTTCGTCGGAGGAAACTATCGGCCCTAGTTGCTTATCACTCTTCCACAATGGTGAAAGCGCAGATGACTAAAACTTCCGCAATGCGTTCGATATTGGCAAGGCCCCAATAGAAAATGTTTATTGTGCGGCGGAACATATGACGGATAATCCACTTTTTGATGATGAAGAGTATAGCAGATGAACAGTATTTTGCAGCGTTTCAGGGATATGGAATGTAATAGTAACGTATAGTGGTGGCAACGTTTCGGGGAATGGAACAGATGCATTTGTAACGTTTTTGGTTCATTGGTTCAGTTTTTAACATATGATTGTAACATTGATAAAGAAGAGAACAGCTGTGGTCCGTTATGGTTCCTCTCGCTAAGTGCTTAAATAGAGGATACTGGCCACCATTAGGATTCAGTTCGTTTAGAGTGCAGTACATCGTTTCTCTGTTATGCGAAGCTTGGAGAGTTTGCTGTAAAGTTTTCGATGTTGTTACTGTGGAAGTCGACATTCTCTGTCATCCTTTGGCTTTCTTTGTCTTACAAAGGATGATTGTAATTTCTAGAGAAAGGTCTTAAAGACTTTGTACAACATTCTATTTACAGTTGCTGAAGTTGTTTCCAGAACCATTTTGTACCATTTTAAAGAGATTAATTGGATCGGTACCCATTGCAGAGGGACCTGGAGACATAGTCCAGTGAAGGGGGTGAACTCCGTTATCAACTTTTGTTTGTGACTCTCTGATTCTATGCTTGTTTCTCTCACATTTGTTTATCAGTTGCCTTTCATTTATGTTTACACATTTAATTTCTGTCAATGCTGTTCCATTAATTAACCCGCTGAACGCATTCTTTTAACACAAACTTTTAATGCACACAAGTTGAGGTCCGACAGATCACCTACCACCTGCCAGAAGCACAAATATTTTTGTCTGACGATTGGATGAAAAACATCAGAATGGACCTCGTTGAGACCCTCAAAAGAATGCTGTTGCCTGGAAGGAACCTTAGAACCAAGCCAATGGGGAAATATGACACAACGAGTTTAAGGACCCCGTACCGGTTCATTGCATTAATGCTCAACAGAATTTTTGAAAGAGCGCATGGTAGAAGCTTCAAACTGGAGTAGATGCCCATTATTTTTTATGTTGCAACCCAGGGGACCATTTTCAACTGGGCCAACATAGTATCAAATAGTCTTTCAACCTGTATGGCCTCAGCCCTGGGAGGAGTGTCCCAAAAGAGGTCAGAATTTTACATGAGTTCCATTCTCGTTTATTGTATACTATGCAATCAACCTTTCCCCGACCTAAGGTGCATCTAGGATAGGGAGAGGATGGCTATTTACTCTGCATACAAGCCACTGTGGGCTCACAAGTACCACAGTCACTACTGGGAGGTCTGTGAACATTTTGTCATGCCATTGTATACTCTCATTTTTCTGAAAGAATGTGACTGCATGTCAGAAGAGGCATTGCAGGTAATTTAAGAATATGCAGATTATTTCCTAACTAAGGATGGGCTCTACTTCAGAATGTTTGGAGGCTCCAGAGCACCCTCCCTACTACCCAAATATGCCACAGAATACATCATTCATAAAGAGGCATTTAGGAAAGTCTTCCTGGATGGCATAGGAATATTTTTATTTGAGCATAAGAAGGCTGCCTATCCCCCTTTTCCTTTCAAGTTAGGAAGTTATAAGTTTACCAGAGTAAAGAAAGCAGATGATTTTGTGGAAGAATTGGAAAAGTTTCATTTTGGTGAAATGCCCTTCCATAGAAATGACTCCCACAACAAAGTGGCTGAACACTGCAAAGAGAACAACGTCCATTTCAAATACACTCACCACTGGGACAGAGAAGAGTCCGTCTTCTGTTGTGCATTGAACATAACAACCTTGAGGAAAAGGTTCAAAAAGAATATCACCACCAAAGGTGGGAAGAGGCAGGATGAACAAGCGAAAGATGATGAAGAAGCCAGGAAAAGAAATGAAGAAGCCCAAAGGTTGGCCTAAGAGGTTGCAGGGTGGCTACAAGGAGAAGAGGAAGAAAAAAGAAGAGCTGCCCAAGAGGTAGCCAAAAAGGCAGAGGAAGATGCGAGAAATGAAGAAGAAGAAAGGAAAAGGAAGCTTGATGAGGAGCTTCAGAAACAAGAAGCAGAGATGATGAAGATGACCCAGACAACAATAGAATAGTCAGCCTCTGACACAGCTGACATTCAGACCCAGGACATGGAGAACCCCGAGGTTTAGGACCCAGAAGTACCTACTATCAGCGCACCTGGATAGTCTATGGTCCCCACACTTAGACTGGTCTGTTTTGAACAAAAGATAGGGGAAGAAATCCTTGATTTTAACACTGTCTTCTATGATAAGGAAAGAAAGAGGATAGTGAAGAGAACTGAAAAGAAGGTTGAAACAGGAGGTATGTCTGGGAGGATGATAACGAATACAACCATTGTATATGGGACAGACTGAGATCCCAGATTCACCATTAGAGTAGGAGCTGCATTGATCCACGCTTCAGAGGATAATGTAGACAAAATCATGACAGATCTAGAGCAATCCAAGAAGTCTTCTACTCAACTGAAAGGCACATTAAGAAAGGAGAGAGAAGAAAGCAGTAAGCTGAAGAGAAAATATGAGGACATGCAAAAAGAGATGAGGTCTTCAAAGGATGAACTACAGCTCCTCCAGGCGGAGAGACAAGCTAGGGAGACTGCATAGGAGCGTCTGGAGAAAATGCAGTAGGAGTATCAAGAGCTAAGGGCGGAGAAAGAATAGCTGCTTGGGAAGATATAGGATCTGGAGCTTCAAAAGACCACCTTGGAGGCAAGTGAGAAGCAGTCTCAAGAACAAGAGACAAGAATTCAAGAGCAGATCACTTCTCTGTCAATAGCTTTGGAGGAAGCAAAAGAGCAGCAGGTTAACCTCCAACCTTTCAAGGAACATGTGCTGGCACAAAAGGCCAAGATGCTTCAGCTGCAGACTGCCATAGAAGAGGAGAGATGCAAAGTTTTGCAAGTAGATGGTCGATTGGAGGATATTTTGGAGACCTCCTCTTATTTTATTGATAGATCTTAGGACGTCCTGGAAGTCCTGATAGCAAGAATGGAAAGGCTGGAAAATAATGAAGAAACTCCTGCAGAGCTGCCCTCGAAAGATCGACAGGCCCTTAAGCAGGATTACGACTTATTAGATTTTGCTATAAACACATCCGAGGAATTCAAAAAGGCTGTTATAAAGACTAAAGGAGCATGCACAAAATTCTTCAGAAGGCTCTTGATTACCTATAACCGGTGCCAAGTAGAAGCTGAGCAGAGGCTAGATGTTTTTCTAGACCACAACTTATTTGTGGAAATTTTGCAGAAGAGGTATCAAGAGGAGGAAGCAAAAATACAACACATTAAATCCCTTGACGACCAGATATTAAGGAGTGAAGTAGATCATTCCGCCATTAGTGTGCAGCTATTGGAGGATCAGCTTCGTTTGAGTCCGGCTAGAGTTGAGGCCATCAAGAACAAGGCGGTGAAGTTCGAGATAAACATTCATTTTTTGGAACCTTGCACGTTTGAAGGCATCGTCTCTGAGGCTTTCGCGTGGAAGAAATTTCTGAATACTCAAGTGGGGCCCTCCTCATGAAGGATGGTTCACTTTTGTAATATGTAACAATTTCGTAAACACTTAATTAAAGTGAAATTTTGGGAGGCGAAGAGTTGGGAAGCCCAAGGGTTAACTTGTGGGAAACCCAACAGTCTTAGGATTTTGTATAAATACAGAGGACGTAGAAGAATAAAGGGCTTTTTCCCAGTTAGACATGTAAAGAGATATTGTAAGAAAACTACTTTTTGTTTGCAATAAAGAATTATTGTTTGCCTATCGAAGAAAGTTTGGTGGGACGTTCAAATGCTATGCTATGGATTGGTGAAAGATGAACTATTTCGTTTTTCTAGTTTTTGTCCATTAACTATGAGATCGTTCTAACTCTTAGAGCCTATGTTCTTGTTTAAATGATTTCTGGTTTATTCTGTGAAATTACCACCGTGAGTAATGCATGTTATTCATAAACAATTGGCTATCTGATTGTCTAAATATCTTTAATCGTTCATCTGTTGTAGGAAGGAATATCAGTTATTTGTAATTTCTCTTTATAATTCTTGCACAATATACATTACTCATAAATAAGTTACAATTTGGCTCCCTGGGGATAGATAGATAGATAGTTAGTTTTACTTTATTGCTGCATATGTGATTTAGATGCTTGTGAGTTCTAAGACGAGAGGTAAGAACCTGCGCATCATGTTGTGACTACTCCTTGCATCCTTATCACCCTGCATTGTTAATTAGGCATGTGCAGATCACACTTTAAGTCAAAAATACAAAAATATACACGGTGGACCGAGCCACAATGGGTAAAACCTTTGTTTTGTTACTTGACCTACGGTAGCTGGACCGCAAACTGGACAGATTCCCTATACCAAACAGTCACGGGCTAGTTGGGAACGTTGACTAGGGAGAATCCCTTGCTGTTGTTGCCTGCGAATTTCCAGGCCTCAACAGTTTCTGGCACTAGAAGGAGGGTTGCTAGTGCATGGCTGGCCGTGGAAACCTATTTTCCCAAGATTACCCCTCTAGCAGATATTTGGAAGCTTTTGACCTAACCCAAAGTACTTACAGGTTTTGGTTCTACCTTTGAAGCAAGTAAGCCCAGTTTCATCTTATGGTGTTTCTTACTCAAACTCCTGTTCATTCACCTTGCTCATGGTTGGTATCAATGTGACTCAGCCCAACCCACTACTGGCTTGGAGAGCTAGATTGCCTTTAAACCTCGCACCTCCATTGCATAACCTACCTCAAGATTTTGAAAAGCTACTGCCTAAGTTTGACCCCGATGAAAAGACCATTGTAGATGACCAATTGCAAAGTTTCCATTTAGCAGTAGAAGGGTTAAGGGCTGGGGAGTACGAAGATGTTGTCTGTAGATTATTCCCGCATACCCTTAAAGGAGTAGCAGCATCCTGGTATTTCAGGTTGCCTACAAAATCTATTCCTGATTGGGACACCTTCGAAAGGATTTTCAAAAGTAAATACGTAGCCCAAAAGACACATGCCTCACTAATGAAAGGTCTTGGTTTTTAAAAAAAAGAGAAAGATGAGAAGGTACATAGTTTCACTCAAAGATTTTCAACATACCTAAAGAACTTTTCTGAAACCGACAGACCCTCAGACAAGGTCTTAATTGAATATTATACCTTATCCCTAGGACCTGAGCTAGCCATGTTTGCCAAAATGAAAGCTAGACCTACGTTGGTAGAGATGTATGAAGAAGCAGAAAGGATAGAGGCTAAAAAGGAAAGTATAGAATACTATCCCAAGCAACCCGAAGAAAAAACTATCAGGAGAAGAGCCTTATTACTGTCTAAACCTGAAGAGGAGCAATCACATGATTTTGAGGGAATGCTAAAAATGATCCAAAAACTCTCCAACCAAATAATAGATATGGAGAAAGAAAGAGAAGTTCAGAAAACTGATAAACCCTACTACCAAAAAAGGGAGAATAACAACAAATTGAATATTCCTCCATCAAATTCATCATCAATGATTATAGCATAGGTAGGGGGTGACAATTTCTGTACTTTTCACCAACAACCTCATTCTAAAAATAAGTTTCCTCAATGGTTGATTTCGATGACATTGGTTATGAATTAGCTGCTAGACTCTAAATTGACTAAGAATATTGGTAAAGAAGAAAAGAAAAATCAGACCATAGAGAAACAAGAAAATGATACCATGTTTTTATGGGATGGTGTCTCGCTTTTCGACATAGAAGAGAGTGCTTTTAAATCTGAGTACACACCTACAGCAATAAAAGACATGGATCTGATAATTAAAGACAATGCAACAATTTCAAAGATTAAGAGGTTGCAAACGAATGTCAAGAGACAGATAAATGCCAATGTTGAAGATAAAACACCTGAAGTCACTACTGTCAACCAGGAAACAGAGCCAATCAATGAGCCTGTCAGACCTGTGGAAGGATGGGTAGATGTTGATGAAGGAAACACTAAAATAATTAAGGAGCTTAAAAAAGATGTACTTACAAAAAATCAGCTGGGAGAAGAAGGCAGTTGGGAAGAAAAGGCTAAAACCCCGCCTTTTCTTTTGACTCTAGAAATGCTGAATCATAATGTGCATTATTGTTTGGTAGATTCCGGGTCATTGGTAAATGTTATGCCACTTGAATTTTGCAAAAATATTAATGGGCATCCAGAGCTCACAGCCTGAAAAGTAGTGCAACTAGATAGAATGGGTGTCAAAGTAGTGGGAGAAATGAAGAATGTTCTCATACGCTTATCTGCAAATAACAAGATATGTCAATTTATTGACATTATGGTGGCTGACATACCAGATGGATATGGGCTTATTCTGAACCGAGATTGGTCTACCAGGTTAAAAGGTTATTTTGCTTCGGACTGGTCCCATTTATGGTTACCTCATAAGGGTATCCCAAGTCAGATTAAAATCTTGAGAGAACCTTACATGAAACATACTGTCACTAAGCTAGGGGAAGGTAATGAATCTGCTAATTCTATCATGGGAAATTATCTAACAGAGCTTAAACTAAGATATCATAGCTCCGGGAAGGCCAGTTCTATGATTGACACTCAGCCTGAGCTCCTTCAACTTCCTCAGGCTAATAAGGATGACTGTAGACTAGTAGACATGGTTTCGATTTCAAAAATAGCACAGCTAGACCATGGTTAGGGATCTCATGTCTACAATCCAACCCACCGCTTGACTCACCAGGTTAAAGGATTTTCAGGAGTGGGCACTTTTTTTTTTTTATAATTATTCTATACATAAATAATTTGATGCTGTTTTCTTTTGGTTTATTGCTTTGATGCTGTTTTCTCTTGTTTTAATGCTTTGTTATTAGCTCTTTTGGTTTTGAATAAAGAGGAAAACTTTTGGTTGAAATGGAAACATCAGGGTTCTTAATTAATTGAAATCTTGAGCAAAAGATTGTGTTTGTAAAACATAGAATGTCTTCTAGTAGCGGTGTTCCTAATTGGCCATGCATTCATTTAAGCCTACTTAACCCTTGTAAATTACTTAGAATCAAGGGGCCTGGAATACTATTTCAAGGCTCCATCCATTTCACATCTAAAATGTCCAAGGGAGTGATAGCGAAGGACCCACGTAAAGGAAGCAAGGTAAACCGTATATCATATATAAATGATCTCATGCCATAATTTCAGAAAAGCTAAAAGCTATCAAGAGTCAAAACTCCTTAAAGAAACAATACATATCAAAGCAAAGTATCAAAAGCATGAATTTCAAATTGCCAAAAGTTCCTCTTTGTCCGTGAGATGAAAAGTAAATTCTTCTCTCACACAAAAGGACACTATGGATAGAGGAGCCTGAATAAAATTCAGAAAGAGAGGCAGATGGAGGACTCACAAGAACTAAAGTTCAAATAGCACAAAAGTCTACTTGGCATGGGAATGAGGAACAAAGGGATAATGTTGTTTACCATATGTTACAATCCTGTGGTGTCGAAGCTATAAACTGCCTAAGGAAAGGGATAAAATAAATCTCACTTATTAGGCCTCAAAAGAGTTATTCAGACTTGCAAATATTTTGAGTGTTTTTACTACCCAATGAATGAACTGATTCTCAATGATTTAAATGCATGGGTTAGCCAACTAAGGAATATGAACATCTAGGAGAATTCAAATGTTAAGCTAGACAGTCTTTTACTGGCAAGAAGTTAAGTTAGAAATCTGGGGTTCACCAGATAGTCGCCAATTGTTGCAGCTGCAACAATTTCCCAAAATTCAAAAAATTTCGGGACCCTAATTTGGGTTATATTGATTTGATTTAATTATTCTTCAGAAAGACTTTTTCTAATGCCTGAAATGATCCATTGTTTGTTTAATCTTATCATTGCCTTTGAATGCATTTTTCAAGTGTTTAAGTCGGAAGTTTATTGGCTTGCGCTCCCACCGTTGCGGAGAAATAAGCTTTAGCTTCGTTATTCTTCTCCAATGCATCTGTCTCAATCGGCTGAGTTTTGGTTTCACGTCAGAAAGTCTTGTTACTTCATTCTCCGTAGTTACAGATGGCAAACTGCGAAGTCTCCCAATTATTGCTTTGACTTTTCAAACCTCGCCTTGTTGTTTTGTTTGAACCTTAAGTTTTGGGCTTCCGCCATTGCGGCTGCAGAAAGCGCTATATATCCGGTCATTTAGTTGCCTTTTCCTCCGATCTAGATTTCTTCCTATCGTGGACTGTGATGTCCTTTGCGGTTCCACTGTTGCGGCTCCTTATTCCACTATCGCTCCGACATTTAGTCTTACAAGCTCCGACGCGTTATTATTTCCTCTCGGGAGTCTCGGTGGTTATCTTAGTCATTTTACCACCTGACGTTGTGGAAAGAAATATTCCTGTGACCTCCGATCCTTTTGTTTCCGCCGTCCAATATTTTTTTCCCGCCGCTCATGGTTGACCATATATATATGGGGTTGGGAATGTGGATTATTCTATTGTTATTTTCGACTATCGTGCACTGTCATTGTCGTGCACTATCGTTTACTCAAGCTCACAAGGACCCCGTTGTCGGCCTACCCATGTTCCCAGGTGGCTCAACCATGGAAGCTTGACAGTCCTCTTCCCGCCGGTCGCGCAGCAGTGCTAGGTAGGCTCTCGTGCGTTATCCCATTCCTTTCAAGTGTTTGATAATGTCTTTCCGCGGTTAGATTTTTCTTTTATAGCTGTTTTCCCTTGGTCCCATCGTTTACTTGCATATATAATGGGGGTCTTCTAGTGTAATTGTCAGTGGATAATATTGTTTCCCATAGGGTGTTTTCCTCTGCGGCTGTATGTTTTTGACCCTACTCTTGGTGGTTGGGGAGATTGGTGCAGACGGCCATTACGCTGTCTGCACTAGTCTACCTGTTTTAATGATAGGTTGATGGGGGGAAGGTTTTTCATGGCTCCCCTATGAGCATTGGACTGGTTTCCCCTCTCTTGTTTCCCGCCTCCTTCAAACCCATGCCACGTTTTACCCCGTTACGTCGAAGCGACCCGGTTCACGGCCGGTTTCGAACCCAAGCCGGTGTGTGGAAATGTATCACCGCGCAGTGTTATATTGACCATAGATTGCATGGGTAGTGTTTTATTGAGGCGCCCCATTGAAAAAACTTGCATAAGTTCCCCTGTCATTCCACACAGCGCGAAGATCATGACGCCCATAGAGAGCTCGAAGTTTCTTCATTTTGATGTAGATTTTGTTTCTCACTAGAGTTCTGTTAGTTAAGACATTTTAGTTTATATGCGTGCATATATTTGCTTCATTTAAATAATTTCCGTCATGTTAAACATATAGGAGGTAAAACACGACACACTGTTGTCTCAATGTTTGCAACTTATCCCGAAATGGCCTAATGATTATAATTTCATATGACAGGAAGATTCTGAACTCAAAATGTCAAAGCGACAGAAGAAGAAGGCCCCTGTGGTCGAAGAAGATCCCGACGTGGAAGTTGTCACCAAAACCGAGTATATTTATGAGGACACCAAGTGTATAACTGGTGTAGATCCTGAGTACCAATGGGGAGACATATACATGTTGATCACGCGCCGAGAGGTGCCTGATATGGGCTTGGAGGAAGAAGGCATATACACCAATATAGAGAGATCTTCACTGATGAAGATTGCCACAAGACCAGAGCTCTTTCCATGCTCTGAAGTGATTGGTTGGATTCTGCCCTGGGCAGATGTAACCACTATGATCATGGAGAATTTTGACAAACAAGGCTATGCTACCTATAGCCCAGGATATGTAGCCCTAGCCTACCACCTGACAGAAGAACAAATATTTTTGTCTGACGATTGTTGAAAAACATCATAATGGACCTTGTTGAGACCCTTAAAAGAATGCTATTGCCTGGAAGGAACTTTAGAACCAGGCCGACGGGGGAATATGACACAGCGAGTTTAAGGACCCCGTATCAGTTCGTTGCATTAATGCTCAATAGAATTTTTGGAATACTGCATGGCAGAAGCTTCAAACTAGAGTGGATGCCCATTATTTTTTATGTTGCAACCTAGGGGACCATTTTCAACTGGGCCAACATAGTATCAAATAGTCTTTCAGCCTTTATGGCCTCAGCCCTAGGAGGAGTGTCCCAAAAGAGGTCAGAATTTTACATGAATTCCATTCTCGTTGATTGTATACTGTGCAATCAACCTTTCCCAGGCCTAAGGTGCATCTGGGATAGGGAGAGGATGCCTGTTTACTCTGCATACAAGCCACTGTGGGCTCACAAGTACCACAGTCACTACCGGGAGGTCTGTGAACATTTTGTCATGCCATTGTATACTCTCATTTTTCTGAAAGAATGTGACTGGATGTCAGAAGTGGCATTGCAGGTAATTGAAGAATATGCAGATTATTTCCTAACTAAGGATGGGCTCTACTTCAGATTGTTTGGAGGCTCTAGAGCACCCTCCCTACTACCCAAATATGCCACAGACTACATCATTCATAAAGAGGCAGTTAGGCAAGTCTTCCTAGATGTCATAGGAAGCTTTTTATTTGAGCATAAGAAGGCTGCCTATCCCCCTTTTCCTTTCAAGTTAGGAAGTTATAAGTTTACCAGAGTAAAGAAAGCAGATGAGTTTGTGGAAGAATTGGAAAAGTTTCAATTTGGTGAAATGCCCTTCCACAGAAATGACTCCCATAGCAAAGTGGCTGAACACTGCAAAGAGAACAACGTCCATTTCAAATACACTCACCATTGGGATAGAGAAGAGTCCATCTTCCGCAGTGCATTGAACATAACAGCCTTGAAAAAAAGGTTCAAAAATAATATCACCACCAAAGGTGGGAAGGGGTAGGATGAACAAGCGAAAGCTGATGAAGAAGCCAGGAAAAGAAATGAAGAAGCCCAAAGGTTGTCCCAAGAGGCTACAGGGAGAAGGGGAATAAAAAAGAAGAGCTACCCAAGAGGCAGAGGAAGATGCGAGAAATGAAGAAGAAGAAAGGAAAAGGAAGATTGATGAGGAGCTTTAGAAACAAGAAGCAGAGAGGATGAAGCTAACCTAGACATCAACAAAACAGTCAGCCTCTGACACAGCTGACATTCAGACCCAGGACGTGGAGAACCCCAAGGTTCAGGACCTAGAAGTACCTGCTGTCAGTGCACCTGGACAGTCTATGGTCCCCACACTTAGACTAGTCCGTTTTGAACAGAAGATAGCGGAAGAAATCCTTGATTTTAACACTGTCTTCTATGACAAGGAAAGAAAGAGGATAGTGAAGAGAACTGAAAAGAAGGTTGAAACAGGAGGTCTGTCTGGGAGGATGATAATGGATACAACCATTGTATATGGGACAGACCGAGATCCTAGATTCACCATTAGAGCAGGAGCTGCATTGATCCACGCTTCGGAGGATAATGTAGACAAAATCATGACATATCTGGAGAAATCCAAGAAGTCTTCTGCTCAACTGAAAGACACATTAAGAAAGGAGAGAGAAGAAAGTAGTAAGCTGAAGAGAAAATATGAGGACATGCAAAAAGAGATGAGGTCTTCAAAGGATGAACTGCAGCTCCTCCAGGTGGAGAGACAAGCTAGGGAGACTGCACATGAGCGTCTGGAGAAACTGCAGCAGGAGTATCAAGAGCTAAGGGCGGAGAAATAACAACTGCTTGGGACGATAGAGGATATGGAGCTTCAAAAGACCACCTTGGAGGCAAGTGAGAAGCAGTCTCAAGAACAAGAGACAAGAATTCAAGAGCAGATCACTTCTCTGTCAACAGCTTTGGAGGAAGCAAAAGAGCAGCAGGTTAACCTCCAACCTTTCAAGGAACATGTGCTGGCACAAAAGGCCAAGATGCTTCAGCTACAGACTGCCATAAAATAGGAGAGATGCAAATTTTTGCAAGTAGATGGTCTATTGGAGGAGATTCTGGAGACCTCCTCATATTTTATTGATAGATCTCAGGACGTCCTGGAAGTCTTGATAGCAAGAATGGCAAGGCTGGAAAATAATGAAGAAACTCCTGCAGAGCTGCCCTCGAAAGATCGACAGGCCCTTAAGCAGGATTACGAATTATTAGAGTTTGCTATAAACACAGCCGAGGAATTCAAAAAGGCTGTTAGAAAGACTAAAGGAGCATGCGTAGAATTCTTCAGAAGGCTCTTGATTACCTATAACCAGTGCCAAGTAGAAGCTGAGCAGAGGCTAGATGTTTTTCCAGAACACAACTTATTTGTGGAAATTTTGCAGAAGAGGTATCAAGAGGAGGAAGCAAAAATACAGCACATTAAATCCCTTGACGACTAGATCTTAAGGAGTGAAGTATATCATCCCGCCATCAGTGTGCAGCTATTAGAGAATCAACTTCGTTTGAGTGCGGCCAGAATTGAGGCCATCAAGAACCAGGCGGTGAAGTTCAAGATAAACATTCATTTTTTGGAACCTTGCATGTTTGAAGGTATAACCTCTGAGGCTTGCGCATGGAAGAAATTTCTGAATACTCAAGTGGGGCCCTCCTCATGAAGGATGGTTCACTTTTGTAATATGTAACAATTTTGTAAACACTTAATGAAAGTGAAATTTTGGGAGGCGAAGAGTTGGGAAGCCCATGGGTTAACTTGTGGGAAACCCAACAGTCTCATGCTTTTGTATAAATACAGAGGACTTAGAAGAATAAAGGGCTTTTTCCCAGTTAGACATGTAAAGAGATATTGTAAGAAGAACTACTTTTTTTTGCAATAAAGAATTATTGTTTGCCTGTCAGAGAAATTTTGGTGAGACGTTCAAATGCTATGCTATGGATTGGTGAAAGATGAACTATTTCGTTTTTCCAGTTTTTGTCCATTAACTGTGAGATCGTTCTAACTCTTAGAGCCTATGTTCTTGTTTAAATGATTTCTGGTTTATTCTGTGAAATTACCACCGTGAGTAATGCATGATGTTCATAAACAATTGGCTATCTGATTGTCTAAATATCTTTAATCATTCATGTGTTGTAGGAAGGAATATCAACTATCTATAATTTCTCTTTATAATGCTTGCACAATATACATTACTCATCAATAAGTTACAATTTGGCTCCCTGGGGATAGATAGATAGTTAGTTAGTTTTACTTTATTGCTACATATGTGATTTAGATGCTTGTGAGTTCTAAGACGAGAGGTAAGAACCTGCGCATCACGTTGTGACTACTCCTTGCATCCTTATCACCCTCCATTGTTAATTAGACACATGCATATCATACTTTAAGTCAAAAATACAAAAATATACATGGTAGACCGGGCCGTAACCAGTAAAACCTTTGTTTTTGTTACTTGACCTACGGTAGCCGGACCGCAAACCGGATGGATTCCCTATACCAAACAGTCACGGGCTAATTGGGAACTTTGACTAGGGGGAATCCTTTGCTGTTGTTTCCTGCGAATTTCCAGGCCTCAATAGTTGTGCAAAAGGGAACTATAATCCCTCACCGACTGTGGAAACATGGTTTCGACAGTTACAAATTAAGATATCTCAGGTGAGACTGTGCCTTCCTTGCAGGTGTTGCCAATTGAGCTTGCTCTCTCAGGCCGATATCTTTGGTTGTTTTGTTGGTCTTGTGGGTCTGTTGAACTTGGGTCATGAGAGTGGGGAAATTTTATCCAACAATTTCCATGTATGCATGTATATATAACTATACTGAAACTTGTTTGTATGACTGTCTGGATCCATATTGAATTTGTATGATTGTATGGATATCTTTTTCCCAGAAAAAAATCACATGCAAAGAAAAAAAAACCATGACCCCTATACATATGACCATACAGATTGTACAGAATCTATACACATGTACATATGATATGGATATTTATTGCTTCCTTGGAAAAAATTATGCCCCTAAAATAAATTTCCTTGCTTAAATGTTTTCCTATCATCTTATACAAAACTCGTGTGCCAACATTATTGTTTTCTTTTTAGAGTCTCACATCTCTGATACCTTTTTAATTTTTATTAAATTCCACGTCTTATTATTATTTCAATAGAATTTTATTCCCATAATTTTAATGCAACAACACTACACATCTAATTTAGTAACAATGATACACTAGAAAATAAAAGTGAGAATGTCCAATAGAACAATAGAAAAGCATCCACAATTTGCACAAGTAGTTATCCTAGAAACCCAATTGGGGAAAACCAGAAATAGATTTTGTTTTTATTACTATGACTCAGAGAGAATGCTTCACAAATTACAGTAGTTGGATATATGACTAAATCCACCTCATAGTCTAACACCTCCTTAGTTAATGACTCACTCTTACAACTTCAAAATTTCCCTTTCTCCAAATCCCTTGATAAAATACCTCTCTAAAGTTATATCTAGAGAGCCAAAACATTACTACAACTTGCACATTCTAGACAAAATCCATTGTAGAAGCACCTATCCTCATTATACATACTAAACAATGTTTACGCAGGTAAGTATAAGGAAAATGTGAGGCCCTATTTGATTTCAAAAGCAACAATAACCAATTCAATCATACATGGTTCTTATAAATATCAACTTCTATATACATTAGAGGAAATTTCAACTCAAAATGGGCCTCCTAAGTAAAATTAATAAAATAATAGCTAAAATAATAAATAATCTTTATTAATTTTGGAGGAAGAAAATAAAAAACTACTTGTATGTTCATATTTTCGACATATTTCCCTGTGGTTTTACTCAAATTTTGATCGGGAGAGCTCCTTGGATGCAGAATTAAATTCCGCATCCAACGAGTACCCACTCGACATACTTTTGAGTAAAACAAGCTCTCCAAGTACCCTTCATCATCACATTTTTTCAGGTATTTCTTGTTTTTGGGGTAGCAGTGCCTGTCAAAAGTATGTCGAGTGGGTACTTTTTGGATGCGGAATTTAATTCTGCATCCAACGAGCTCTCTCGATCGAAATTTGAGTAAAACCACAGGGATATATGTCAAAAATATGAACATAAAAAGGAGTTTTTTTTATGATACCTATCCCCAAATTTATATTAAAAATTGTTTAAGAGGTGCTCCCTTTTTTAATTTTAAAGCATTTTGATTGGATAATACATGATGATAAGGAATTTGTATTATTTTTTGAAGGTCCATTTTAAATTGAAATTTTATCTAATGAAACATATTTTCATATGTGCTTGGGGATTTACGATGCCTAAAATCTATTCCAACTTTAGTGATTCACCTAACAAATCAGAGAAGTCATATTTTCTTGCAAAAATATACATTTTCATGCAAGTAGTTTTGACCATTTGTCATTAACACTACCATGTTTGTGAAAGGTTCTTTGGGCCTTAGAATGTCTCCAAAATCTTCGCACTTTAATGATTCATCCATGAAAATGATCTCCTTATAGAAGTGGGTCTTTCCCCTATCGAGAGCCTAGCTATGGCTAGGCTCCTGTTGTACAAGCACACAATCAATAAGATGGGAGACCATAGACTTCCTAAGCTATCTTTAAATTCTAGCCAAAACCACCTAAGGCTCAAGCAAGGTTGGTATAAAGATACCAGGGCCTGGTTAAACCTTTATGAGATCAAATAAAATGTTGTATTACAAAATATTAATAACATTAAAAATATTGTTACTTCTAAGTTTAAGGATAAAATGTGGTGTGAAAAATATTTAGAGGCTAAAATAAAGTTTAGATATTATAAGGAGATCATCAACCCTAATCTAGAAGATCAAAAGTATCTCTCTGTTTTGACTAGTTCAAAGAAAAAAATTAATATATCCAAGATTAGAACGAACTCTCATGAGCTACATAGTGAAACCGGTCGTTGGGAAGTTCCTAAAACACCATGGGTGGAAAGGATCTTCCACCTCTGTGAGAATATGAACATTGAGGATGAAAATCACTTCCTCATAGAGTTCCCTGTGTACACCCACATTAGATCCCAGTTTCAAAATCTTTGTTTCAATCCTAACCTTCCTAGCCTTTTAACTTGTCAAAATTATAGTGATCTCGGGACGCTTCTCTCCAAGCTCTTTGAGCATAGAAATACAATTTTAAAACAAACTAAATAATTCATTTTCTTTTGGTTCGACAGACCAATTTGGTCTCGGGGGACATTAACCATCATCATCATCATCATCATCATATGTCATTTCACTACCATCTTTGTGAAAGATACTTCGTCATCGTTCATTTCACTAGTATGATTTTGAAATATACTTGGGGACTTAGGATGTCCCCAATATATTCACACTTAAATTATTCTCCCACCAAAAGAGATAGCTAGAATGGACCCTTATATATTGTTCAAATGATATCATGGGACATATAGATAATTTATGAGGGAGGCTTGTCGAACCAAATGATAAGAATGGACAAGTCACCCCATTGGTGGGTAACCAAAAAGATCAAAGAAAGTGGAACTTTGTCAATAGAAGTAATGGGTTGACCTTATTTATTTTTAACATTTTTACAAGAAACAAATTCAATGTTATCCTACAATTGTGTTTGGGCATGGCCTAGGTGGGAAAACTAGCCACAACCTCATGGTTGTGTGTTTTCCAAAGTTGACCCCTTACTGCAAAATTCCATTGTCTCTTACCAGGAAAAACCCTAGTTTATAAAATCATTGAACCATATGAGATTTGGACCATGGAAATAGAGGATATATGCACCCCTAGCATTATTCCAATGGAGTTTACAGTTTGTCGATTCAATCCACCGTCATAATTTTATGGTGAGTTGCAGATCACCCCCTAGAGGCATTTAGAGACACATGTTGTATCAGTGAATCCCTACCCAAGGCATAAAATACAAACCATGTAGGGAAATTTAGTTTCATGATATCTTATAAGTGTGTTTGGGAAATTCCCCTGTGGGAATGCTACCCATGACCTCACGGTCTAATGTTATCCAATGTTAACCCCTTATTGTAGAAATGGAATTTCTCATTGAGAAAAAACCTAGTTTATGAAATAGTTGAATATAATGAGCTGCAATCTATGGACCCACATGAGAGAAACACCCCTATAAATATTACAATTTCAAGATTCCAATGGAGTTGATGATTCCTTGATCCGATCCACAATCATGATTGTGTGGCCAATTACAACTCGCCTTCTAGAGGCATTTAGGGACACATGGTAAATCCGTTCTTGGGGAATAGTTGGGCAGAAGAACCAAGTTCCTTAACATCTTGTAGGCATGTTTTGGTAGGGCCCCAGTGGCGATGGTAGCCACAACCTCACGATCAAGTTTTTTCCAATGTTTACCCCTTATTGTAAAAATTACATTGTCTCTTACTGAGTGTAACCCTAGTTTTAGAAATCATTAATGAATAGGATGAGCTCTATGCCATGTACCTTGAGGAAATAAGCAACCGTAAAATTATTAAAATGTCATGATTCCAATGGATTTTATGGTTTGTCGATCTAATCTACAATCATCATTTTATTGACAATTAAAACTCACTTCCTGTAGCTATTTAGGGACACGTGGTGAATCCCTTCCTAGGGCATACCATTTGAACTGGGTAGTAAAAATGAGTTCTATGAGATCATGTAGGAATTTTTGGGAAGGGATCAAGTGGGATTTCTATTCAAAACCTCACGATCGAGTGTTTTCCAATGTTGACCCGACATTGCAAAACTTGCACTATCTCATGGAGAAAAACCCTAGTTTTTGAAATCGTCAAATAGGATGATCTTTGGGCCATGGTCCCATGTGAGAGAGTAATCCATAACATTATTTTGATTTCATGATTCCAACTAAGTCAACAATTCATCGATCTAAGCCATGGTCATGATTTTATGGCGAGTTGCAACTCACCTCTAGTAGGATTTTAGGGACACATGGTGAATCCATTCCCATGGCATAGAATTCAAATAATCCAACAAAACCAAGTTTTGTGAGATCCTACAGACGTTTTTGGGAAGGGACCAAGTGAAAAATCTACTCATTTCCTCACAGTCGAGTGATTTCTAATGTTGACCCCTTATTACAAAACTTTTATTGTCTCTTACTGAGTGAAACCCTAGTCTTTGAAGTCATTAAATATGATATTTCTATGCCATGGACCTAGAGGAGAGAGGCATCCCTAGAATCATTTCGATTTCACAATTCCAACGGATTCAAATTTTTTCTTACTTGAGCCATAGTGATGATTTTATGGGTAGATACAACTCTCCTCCTAAATGCATTTAGGGACACATGGTGAATCCCTTCCTGGGGCATAGAGGTCAAACTCGATAGAATAAGTGAGTTACATGAGATCTTGTAGGCATAATTTGGTAGGGCCCAAGTGGAAATGATATCCATGACCTCAGGGTCAAATTTTTTCCAACGTTGACTGCTTATTGCAAATTTTTTATTGTTTCTTATTGAGTGATACCCTATTTTATGAAATCATGGATTAGGTTGATCTATGGTTCATGGACCCAAAAGAGAGAGGCCCACCTAGAATTATTTTGATGCCATGATTCCAATGGATTTGATAGTTTGTCAATCCAATCCATGGTCATCATTTTATGGCCAATTACAACTCACCTCCTAGAGGCATTTACGGATACATGGTGAATTCCTACTTGATGCATAGAATTAGAACAAGGAAGCATAACCGAGTTTCATGAGATACTGCAAGAATGTTTGGGCAAGTCCCATGTGGGCATGCTATCCACAGCTTCATGGTATAGGTATTTCCAAGGTTGACCCCTTTTTGCAAAAATTTCATTCTCTCAATGTGTATAGGTTTTGATCATGGATCTTGAGCTTGAGAAGGCTAAATTACGAAACAATCGACTTATTTACCCAATTGACCAAGTTTAGGCATTCATACCTATTTTTTCTACAGAAAACATACTCATTAGAATTGTATGCCACTTAATGGCATGTAAAAGACCCTACATTAAGGGCACCATGTTTCGATTTGAGGACTCATTCAAGGATATTGAGCTTGAGAAGATTAAAATATATGAAAAGAATATTGTTTTATGTTTATTGACCATGTTCAACGCCCTACAAGCCATCCTTAGTATCCTAAATCTACTAATCACACCACATTTAAATTTGATTCTAAATATATTAGAATTATTGTGCCATTAGATATTCAGACAATGAGTGGAAACAAATTCTTAATTATTATGCAGTGAAAAGGAATGAATAATACACACTGAACAAAAAAAATCCCAGGGGAAATAGACAAGTATTTCTCAGTATAATTATAGTATAAACTTCATTACATATGTTGAGGCCTGGAAATTCGCAGGCAACAACAGCAAGGGATTCTCCCCACTCAACATTCCCAACTAGCCCGTCACTGTTTGGTGTAGGGAATTCGTCCGGTTTGTGGTCCGGCTACCGTAGGTCAAGTAACAAAAATAAAAGGTTTTACCAGTTGCGGCCCGGTCCACTGTGTATATTTTTTGTGTTTTTAGTTTTAAGTATGACATGCAAGTGCCTATCTAAAATATTGCAGATTGATAGAGAATACGAGGAGCGATCATAATGTGATGCGCATGTTCTTACCTTTCGTCTTAAACTCTCTCGCATCTAAATCACACACAGCAAGAAATTAAAACTAACTACCTAACCTATCCCTAGGGAGCAATATTATCATTTATTAATGAGTAATGTATTTTGTACATGCATTATGAAAAATCATAGATAGCTGATACTTCTTTCAAAACACATGAACATTTAAAGATATTTGAACAACCAGATAGCCAATTGTTTATGAACAACATTCATTACTCATAGTGGAAATTTTCATAAAATAAACCAGAGAACATTCATACAAGAACCTAGGTTCAAAGAGTTAGAATGATCTCACAGTTAATGGACACAAAGCTGAAAACAAAATATTTCCTCTTCAACAAATCCATAACACAACATTTGAAAATTCCACCAAGCTTTCTCCAACATGCAAATTGTAATTATCTATTGCAAAAGGAAATAGTTCTTCTTACAATATGTCTTCACAAATCTAACTGGGAAAAAGTCCTTATTCCCTCTAACTCTCCTATACTTATACTACAAGCAAACTCTTGGGATGCCCCTCGGTGACCTTTGGGATCCTCAACCATTTAACCTCACAATTTTGTCCTTTTGTGAGTGCTCATGATTTAGGCAATACATTACATTTCATTAAAATTTAATAGCTCTTTTATAACGAGAGACCAGCTTGATCAGTGATAAACATTTCCTGGGCCTCTGTTGCTATTAAATCTGCTGGCCCTATTTTTTCTTGCTCAGCAATCCATTAGTCCCTTGCTAGAGCCTGTTGAGCTCAGACTTGAATCTCTTCTTCTTGTCTATATTTATGCTTCTTCATTCTTCAGCCAATTCCTTCCTTGCTGCCTCCCTTCTACTTTGTCTTTTAAACACATCCTGCTCGCAATAAACATCCTGTCATGAAAATAGCAGATTTAGACCATTTAGCGTTTAACGGAGTAACACAAAACTGTATCAATACATGCATTATGTAGAATAAACTATACATAGTATTAATGTATGAAAATAAAGAATGTCAAGGTAAAAGAAAATCCTGCAAGTTTGTGCCTAAAACCCTGCTCGAACTAAAACACATGCCCGATAGAACAGATTCTTCCTCCCAATCCAGGCCACATCTGAACTAAAACGAAACCCTTCAATGAAAGCATGAACCAGGACAACGTAACCGACATTCCCTAAAACCCAAGCTGTACTCTTCCTTTCAGAAAAAAAACCCTGACTCGACCAGCATCCATAGGAAATCTCTGCCATTCCATAAAATAGTGTAAAAACACACCAAAACGAAGGGAAAAAATACTACTGACAGTCGGAAGCAATAACACTAAGCATCGGGTAGATAATCCACTTATGCGGGTGATCATACTATAGCATGGGACAAATAGTTCATTAAGACCCTGCAACGATGAAAACCATACAAACAACGAATTTCGTGATCAACATAAAAACATCGACGAGCGGAAGAACTGAGGACCCCGAAAGCATAGTCCTATTCATAGCCACAATGGTGGACAATGAATAGACTAAAAGTCCCACGGTACTAATAACTCAAACGGCGTCGGAGACCTTTAACGATAAGTGTTGCGGCTAAGAACCACTAATCAATAAACATATCGGCAATGATAGTCCCATTCACAACCACAACGGTAGGCCTTAGTCAGACTAAAAGTTCCAAGGTCAATATAAAAAAATCGATGACTGTCAAATCTAAATCCAACAGTCAAAGCTCAAAACTACTAATCATTGTCGATAAAGTTCATTACACAGTCGCAATGGCGGAAGATAGATTGACTTCCGCTTCCACAAAATAGGAAATATCACCGGCGATCGAAAACTCTAATGATTATGGAAGAAAAGTCCTATTCATAGCCGCAACGGTGGACATTGAACAGACTACGAGTCCTGTGAGACTATTAAGTCCATCGGCGTCAGAGCCCTTTAACGCTAAACGTCTCTGCAGTATTAGCGATTAGAAACACTAACAACAGGTGGATAGTAGACAAAGCAGCCGCAACGATGAAGATCATAAGGAATAGCCCTCCGATCAATAGTCATAAATGGCTCCGATGGAAAAAAGAAAGAAAATCAATTAAAGGTATGAATCAATAAAAACCACGGAATTGGCAATAGTAAAGCTATGGGCTCTGTGACCATGATAAAATGAAACTGTCAACCGTCCAAAAAAAAGCCGATTGAAATAAAAGTGCATCGGTGAAAAACCAGACTTTCCATCATGACAATCATCATTTAGTTTCTACAATGGTGGCCGTGTAGGGAACTAAAGCTCAGACTCAAACATGAATACGCTTCCGATAGCGAGTAAAAAAAAATCATCGAAATAGGAAAAATCACCGAAAACGTTAAGTGCTTGGAAAAATTTAAAGTTGTGCAGCGGTTAAAAAGTTCATCTTATCTCTAAAATAGTGGCGGCATAGAGAAGAAAAACCCCAACTTGAACTTCAACAAACTTTGACAGCGATACAATCGAAACAACGGAAAATTGCTAAGTTCCACAGTCAAAGCATTGGCAGTTTTTTAGGTCATTCAACTTCCAAGTTGAAAGAAAAACAATCAACCTCAAAATCCAAATTTATCACAGTGAAAAATAGATTTCAGGAATCCAAACACTCCCAGGCAAGATAAAATAAAAAAGGAGGGTCCAAAATTTCAAAAATTTGGGAAAATAGTTGCAGCTGCAACAATTGGTGACTACCTGGTAAACCTAGATCTATGGACAATTTCTTCCTTAAGTAATAGACTATTTGACAATAAAACCAACATGTTGAATTCTTTTAGATGTCTGGATTTCCGAAATGGAAAATATATGTACTTTTAATCATTGATGATAATCCAATTTAGGAGAATGGAAACCAAGATTTCCAAGTCAAGATAACTCTTTTGAGGCCAGGAAGATGAGTTTCATTTATTACCTCTGTCTTCAGGTAGCTTCTAGCTTGGACACCACAGGATTGTAACATATGGTAAATAGAAATATTCATTTGTTCCTCATTCCCATGCCATTTTGCACTTTTTGTGCTTTTGGACTTTTTTGTCCTTTTTTGAGTCCTCCTACATGCCTTTCTTTCTAAATTTTTTATTTAGGCTCCTCTATCCATAGTGTCCTTTTGTGTGAGATATATATTTAATTTCCATCTCACAGACGGAGAAGAACTTTTGGCAATTTTGTACTCATATAGTTCAGTATTTTGTTTTGATACATATTACTTTCTTAGGAGCTTTTGACTCTTATTTGCCTTTTGGCATGGGATCATTTATATATAATATAATGTTTACCCAGCTTCCTTTCCATGGGCCTTTTGCTGTCACTCCCTAGGACATTTTTAAATGTGAGATGGATGGAGCCTCGAAATAGTATTCGAGATCTTTTGATCCTGATTTATTTTACAAGGATTAAGTAGGACTTCAATGTGTTCATAGCCATTCAGGAAAACTACTAAAAAAGAAGAAATTCTTTCAGATAAATCAATAGTACACAGTCTTGTATTCAAGGACTTTAGTTAGTCCAGAATTCTGATGTCATCCATGCAACCAAAAGTTTGCCTCCTTTTATTGAAATCAATCAAAATCTAGACTAAAGCAAAACAAAAATCAAAATAAACAACCAAATCAATTTATTTATGTACAAGATAATCAAGAAACAACAAAAAAAAATCAAGAAAAATAAAATTTGAGAACTAAACCACTAACTGGTTAGTCCTCTTCCCACCCCTATAAATTTGACAACTTGTAAGTTAAGGGGCTAGGATTGACTAAAAAATGAGAAAGACCTACCCATTATCAAAAACTACATCTACTGGTCTTGAAAAAACTATATCTGAAACTAAAACTACTATTTTACAATCAATCTCATCAGCCCATGAAAATTGAAGGAGATCGGGATGAGTGTTTGATGTACTGCTAGCTTCTTTCACTTGGTAGTTTCCCGGTTCTAGTTCAATTAGATAATTTCCCAACACAGAATTAACTGATTCATTTTTTTCTTCCAATCGTGTAACATTGTGCTTCATGTGGGGCTCTCTTAATATCTTAATATGGTTTGGACTTCCCTTCTGAGGCAACCACAAATGTGACCAATCTGAAGAAAAATACCCATTTAGTCTTGTTGACCAGTCTCGATTCAAAATCAGTCCATAGCCATCAGGTATGTCTACTACTACAATATCAATGTACTAACATATATTTTTATTTGTAGACAATCGAATCAGGACATCCTCCATTTCCCCGACTACTTTCACATTGGTCTTGTCTAACTGAGTAACCTGCCAGTCAGTTGGTTTAGGTTGTCCATTAATATTTTTGCAGACTGCAAATGGCATAACATTTACTGATGACCCAAATTCTACTAGACAATTGTGCACATTATGGTTTAAAATCTCCAAAGTCAGAAGAAATGGTGGGGTTTTAAACCTAGTCTTACCTCCCACACTTGCTTCAACAATCTCTTCTACAGGTTTGTTGTTGGTGGGAAATTCTTCCTCTGGTCCTTCAAGTGCTTTGAGGTCTTCTTTGAAATTACCCACTTTGTCTTCAATGTTGACTTGTTTCGGATCTTGACTGCTACTTGTAAGTTTAGGTATTTTATCATCTGTGTTGTTCTTCTCTATTTTCTTCATATTGTCTTGAAATTTCTAATCTTTGGAAGTATTGAATTGTCTTTGTTTAAAAAATCTTGGCTTTTATTTGTCACGTTTGTTTCTGATATCTCCTCCTGTTTCAGGGTACCTTCGTCTTCTGTATAAAAAATTGGGACACAGTACCATAAAAACGTGGCATCATCCTTTTCTTCCTCATCATTAGCCTCTGTTAGTTTAGAGTCCAACAACTGATTCATTACTAGTGTCATTGAATTTATCCACTGAGGACAATTTTTTCAGAATGGGGCTGCTGGTGAAAGGTGTAGAAGCTATCCATACCTACCTCCATTAGGTTCATTGATGCAGGACTATGTGGAGGAGGTTTAGATTGATTGTTGTCTCCTCTCCTTTCATAGTAAAGCTTATATGATTTCTGAGCCTCCTTCTCTTTTTCCAAATCTATCACCCTGTTAGATAGTTTCTGCATCATTCTCAACATTCCTTCAAGGTCACATGACTACTCCTCCTTAGGCTCAGAATAATCTCCTATGCTTTCTTTTTCAGCCTCTACTCTCTCCGCTTCTTCATAAGTCTCTGCTAGTGTAGGTTTGGATTTCATTTTGGAAAACATGGCCAACTAGGGTCCTAGAGCTAAGGTATAATGCTCAATCAGAACTTTATCCGAGGGTTTGTCAGCTTCAAAAAAATTCTTAAGATAGGCTATGAATATTTGGGTAAATCTATGCGCCTTCTCTTTTCTTTCTTTCTTTAAGGCGCACAGTCCTTTCATGAGAGTTGCATGAGTTTTTTGGGTTGCACAATTACTTCTAAAAATCCTTTCAAAGGTATCCCAGTCTGGGATAGAGTTTGTAGGCAAACCGAAATACCATGATGATGCTGCTCCTTTAAAGGTATGTGAAAAAAGTCTACAACCGACATCCTCATGCTCCCCGGCCCTCAATCCTTTCTATTGCCAAATAAAAACCTTGTAAATGGTCATCTACTAGAATCTTCTCATTTGGATCAAACTTGGGAAACATATTTTCAAAAGCTTGAGGTAAGTCATGCAATGGAGGTGTTAAGTTCAGGGGTGATCTGGCTTTCCAAGCCGGTGGTGGATTTGGTGGGTTAGGTGGCTGGTTTGCATTTACACCTGCCATGAGTCTGGGTGGAGAGTGAGGAGGTGAAGGAATAGGAGTACGCACAGGAGAACCATAAGGTGTGTTTGGGCCTACTTGATTTAAAGGCTAAGCAAATTCCTGTAACGCTACTTCTACCAACTCTTCCAAATCTCCAACCAACACTGAATCTTCCAAGATGGGACGGTCTTTCTTCTTGTACTCTCTTCGGGGTAAATTAGGGATAATGGGTAATCCTCCAATACTCTTTACATAAGCCTATGTGTGTCCTCTCAAATCATTTACTACTTGGTTGTCCATAGCAAACAAATGTTCTCTATTCTCTTCAGTATTTGGATCAGGAAACAAATTGCTTTGAAAACTATCACTGGTGGAGTTATTTCGAGGAAACATATTTTTCCGGCCAGCCATGCACTGGCGGCCCTCCTTCTAGCGCCATAAATTGTTGAGACGTGGAAATTCGTAGGCAACAACTGCAAGGGATTCTCCCCAGTCAATGTTCCCAACTATCCCATGATTGTTTGGTGTAGGGAATCCATCTGGTTTGTGGTCTAGCTACCGTAGGTCAAGTAACAAAAATAAAAGGTTTTACCGGTTGCGGCTCGGTCCACCATGTATATTTTGTGTTTTTAGTTTTAAGTATGACATGCAAGTTCCTATCTAAAATACAAATTGATAGAGAATATGAGGAGTGATCAAAATGTGATGCGCTGGTTCTTACCTTTCATCTTAAACTCTCTCTCATCTAAATCACACACAGCAAGAAATTAAAACTGATTACCTAACCTATCCCTAGGGAGCAATATTATCATTTATTAATGAGTAATGTATTTTGTACATGCATTATGAAAAATCAAAGATAGCTGATACTTCTTTCAAAACACATGAACATTTAAAGATATTTGAACAACCAGATAGCCAATTGTTTATGAAAAACATTCATTACTCATAGTGGAAATTTTCATAAAATAAACCAGAGAACATTCATACAAGAACATAGGTTCAAAGAGTTAGAATGATCTCACAGTTAATGGACACAAAGCTGAAAATGAAATAGTTCCTCTTCAACAAATCCATAGCACAACATTTGAACATTCCACCAAGCTTTCTCCAATAGGAAAATTGTAATTATCAATTGCAAAAGGAAATAGTTCTTCTTACAATATGTCTCCACAAATCTAAGTGCGAAAAATTCCTTATTCCCTCTAACTCTCCTATACTTATACTACAAGCAAACTCTTGGGATGCCCCTCGGTGAACTTTGGGCTCCTCAACTATTTAACCTCACAATTTTGTCCTTTTGTGAGTGCTCATGATTTAGGTAATACGTTACATTTCATTAAAAATTAATAGCGCTTTTATAACGAGAGACCAGCTTGATCAGTGACAAACATTTCCTGGGCCTCTGTTGCTATTAAATCCACTGGCCCTGTTTTTTCTTGCTTAGTAATATGTTAGTCCCTTGCTAGAGCCTGTTAAGCTCAGACTTGACTCTCTTCTTCTTGTCTCTATTTATGCTTCTTCACTCTTCAGCCAATTCCTTCCTTGCTGACTCCCTTCTACTTTGTCTTTTAAACACATCCTGCTTGCGGTAAACATCCTGTCATGAAAATAGCAGATTTAGACCATTTAGTGTTTAACGGAGTAACAAAAAACTGTATCAATACATGCATTATGTAGAATAAACTATACACAGTATTAATGTATGAAAATAAAGAATGTCAAGGAAAAAGAAAATCCTGCAAGTTTGTGCCTAAACTCCTGCTCGAACTAAAACACATGCTCGATAGAATAGATTCTTCCTCCCATTCCAGGCCGCATCTGAACTAAAACGAAACCCTCCGATGAAAGCATGAACTAGGACAATGTAACTGACATTCCCCAAAACCCAAGCTGTACTCTTCCTTTCAGAAAAAACCCCGACTCGACTAGCATCCACAGGAAATATCTGCCATTCCATAAAATAGTGTAAAAACACACCAAAATGGCGGGAAAAATTACTACTGATAGTCGGAAGCAATAACACTAAGCATTGGGTAGATAATCCACTTCTGCGGGTGATCATACTATAGCATCGGACAAATAGTTCATTAAGACACTGCAACGGTGAAAACCATACAAACAACGGCTTCCGCGATTAACATAAAAACATTGGCGAGCGGAAGAACTAAGGACCCCAGAAGCATAGTCCTATTCATAGTTGCAATGGCGGACAACGAACAAACTAAAAGTACCATGGTACTAATAAGTCAAATGGTGTCGGAGACCTTAAACGATAAGTGTCGGGGCTAAAAACCACTAATCAATAAACATATCGGCAAGATAGTCCCATTCACAACCGCAACGACGGGCCTTAGTCAGACTAAAATTTCTGAGCTCAATATAAAAACATCGGTGGCTATCAAATCTAAGTCCAATGGTCGAAGCTCAAAACTACTAATCATCATCGATAAACTTCATTACATAGTCACAACGACGGAAGATAGATTGACTACCACTTCCGCAAAACAAGAAATATCACCGACGATTGGAAACTCTAATGATTACAGAAGAAAATTCCTATTCATAGCCACAACGGTAGACAATGAATAGACTACGGGTCTCGTGAGACTATTAAGTTCATCGGTGTCATATCCCTTTAACGCTAAACATCTCCACAATATTAGCGATTAGAAACACTAACAACGGGTGGATAGTAGACAAAGCAGCCCCAACGACGGAGATCATAAGGACTAGCCCTTCGATCATTTGTCATAAACGACTCCGATGGCGAAAAGTAAGCAAATCAATTAAAGTTATGAATCAATGAAAACCACGGAATCGACAATAGTAAAGCTATGGACTCCGATACCGTGATAAAATGAAACCATCAACCATCCAAAAAAAATCCAATTGAAATAAAAGTGCATCGGTGAAAAACCAGACTTTCCATCAGGACAATCATCATTTAGTTTCCGCAAGGGCAGCCGTGTAGGGAACTAAAGCTCTGACTCAAACATGAATAAGATTTCAATAGTGAGTAAAAAAAAATCATCGAAATAGGAAAAATCACCGAAAACATTAAGTGCTTGGAAAAATTTAAAGTTGTGTAGCAGTTAAAAAGTTCGTCTGATCTCCAAAATAGCGGCTGCATAAAGAATAAAAACCCCAACTCGAACTTCAACTAACTCTGACAGCGATACAATCGAGACAACGGAAAATTACTAAGTGCCACAGTCAAAGCATTGGCAGTTTTTTAGGTCATTCAAATGTTGAGATGAAAGAAAAACAATCAACCTCAAAATCCAAATTTATAGCAGTGAAAAACAGAGTTAAGAAATCCAAACACTCCCAGGCAAGATAAAATAAAAAAGGAGGGTCCAAAATTTCAAAAATTTGGGAAAATAGTTGCAGCCGCAACAACATCCCAATAGTATACAATGGTAATACATAAAGGAGAATTCGAATATACCAAATCAATCTGAATTCATGGCTAACTAGATCTGTCTAAATCACTATAAAAGTTCAACTTCCTAACTCCATATGTCTAATCTAGTTTCTCAATCAGTTACAATCAATCAAACCATTCTAACTGTAGTGGTAGGGGAGAAGTATGTGAGAACTAGAACCTTCCCACATGAAGCCATGCATAACTGGCGCTAACTGAACTGGAGGAGATCTAACTGAATGTAACTGAAGCATAACTAATCTTAACTAGTTACCAACTTCCAACAACTGAATGAGGTTGGTTTTGGCACTCCGAGTGGCTCCTAAATTGTAGGGATTGGTCTAGGAGGTACCTAAACTGATGCATGCATGTGCAGTCAGTTCCAGTTAGCCTATATCGGTGTTCCTTGTACTCTAGTGACTAGTACACGTGGACCCATTAGGCCAAGTGGGTCTAATGGTAATAGTGGACCCAATAATAAATAAATGACTCCTAAGTTAGGAAAACATAATCTAATAGACAGTTTGGAAAAGGGAGGATTATAAATCCTAACACCCCCCCTGAATGCTAACTTGGACAACTGCGGGCCCTGGAAACAAGGCCAAAAGTCACCCATATACAAATATAAAATATAAAAAAGGTTTCTTAATAAACCAAGGAACTAGGGGAAAACCTCATAAGACTCCCCCACCTCAAAATATGCAGGAACAGGAAAATACAAGCTATCTTTAGAAGAAAATAAGTTTCCTCCTTAGAAAATAACTTGCAGAAACTTTGCTACAAATTTGCAGGTCTATGCAACAGTATGGTTCTTCTATGCAGAAACATCCTGAAGTTGTGCATGGGAAAATATCCAAACTAAGGTCTATGTATGGATGAATTTTCCTCTTCGGAAGAAGAAGAAAATCCTCATCTGAATCAGAAATATAGACAGCTACACAATGAAAACTAGACCCATGTGGAGCAACTAAAATCAACTGATGAGAGAGAGAAAGTTCTTGACAATTCAAAGCATGTGAGGAACACCCAATAAAATGATATATTTCGGCCTTGAACATCAAACCATGTGAGTTAAGATCAGCCACAAGTGTTAGGACCAAGTTTCTAGGCGAATGCATAATGTCTCCATCTTTACTAGTTCTCTGAGGAGATGAGCATGTGATCAAATAGATAGGTAGAGAAGCCTTGTGACTTTGGAGAGCAAATGATTGAGATCCATAATCTGATATAGCTTCAAAAATAATAAATGATTCACAAAATTAAATATCATCAAACTCATAAGATGAAACTAACATCAAATCCCCATCAACAAGTTTGAAGGAGACTTGCGGTACTTGATTTGTCACACAAAAATTGATGTGACCAGCTACAAGTATGACTGAAGGCTCTTGGAAATTAAAAATTGAAAAAAATAATATGACATCAGATCCAAATAAGATCATATCACATCCAATTAATTCATATCAGATCCAAAAGTGTAGGATGAAATAAAATCCCCAGCAGGAACTTTGAAGGAGACTTGCGGTACTTGAGTTTTCACACCAAAGTTGATGAGAGTAGCTACAAGCATTACTGAAATATCTTGAAACTTAAAAACTGAACCAAATAATGTCACATCATATACAAATAATATCATATCATATCCAAATAGGTTCATATCAGATCCAAGAGTGTGCTCCACCGATATGGTAGATGCACAATTTTCTCCTTCAAAATTCTAAGTATTGGTGCATGCAATCATGTAGGAATTTGCTGGAAGCTATAGATAAATGAGAGTGAATGGATCACTCCTAAAATATGATATTATTTCCAAAATATCCATGGTATTACTTATCTGCACACTAACAACATCATTAGAGATAGAGAAATCAAATTCCTCTTCATTTTCTGAAACAATCATTGGTAAACTATGCACATAATTTAAAATAGAAGAATCACTGGAGAATTTTTGCATAGAATGGAAGGACAGTTTTTATTCAAAAAAATAGATTCAAATTTCATCTTTTGTATCATTCATGTGAGAATATGAGATATCATATATCTCATAAAATTCTGGAGTAGCAGGAGAAGGAGTTACTCCAAGGATACTTTCTTCAATTTGAATTGACTGTGTGGAATATTTTGTTTCTTATTCATCTTCAACAATTTTCTTTGTTGTAGGAGAGAGCACATAGAGTCTATTCTTGAACTATGCATGCTTTATTTTATCTGAACCTTTCTAAACTACTAGTAGTTTAGATTCATCTCCCATGTGACTGTTAGGTCCTCCTGATAGAGTGGAAGTGATGAAGGATTCCTTGGAGGAAACCATGTGGTTGGATGCTCTAGAATATATCAAGTAATCCTTCGATGAAGTGAGGTTTTCCTTAAAGGCATGGAATCTCTTATGTTCTTCAGTCTACTCTCCATCATCAAACATCTCAACACCTTGTGGAAGGGAAATATTGTTCTGTACAAGGAGAGCTTTCAACTGGTCGAGGGTCTTCTTCATGCACGAGTCTTCTGGATGAAAACCCCTAGTTTGATGAGTATGGGCACTTTTTATTTTCAAACTTTTTATTCTTCTTGGAACTCAAATCTCCTTTAGAAGTCTTTTGATTCTCTTTAGGATTCAAATCAGATTCTTTAGGATCCTTCCCCTTAGGTATCCCTTTAGCTTGCACTTTGGTAGAGTCTGTCACTAGGAGAGCTTGATCTTTGGAAGTCTGGATGACTCCCATCTAGACCAACTTCTCTTGCTCTTGTATTAACGAATTTGCAAAGGACTCAAGTGAGGGAATATTCCAATTGGGAATGGAATATTGAGACAAATACATAATACTCAGTTCCTTTTTTGTTGAGTATGGAGAGTACATGTTTCTCCTCCTTTCTTTCTAATCCACATTGTCTGCATTGAAGTACAAGAGACTTGAATTTTGTAGAGAATTGTTGTATGGTATTGAAACTGCTGGGATGTAAGGCTATCAACATGTTCTCCAAAATGTGTCCCTGAAGCTCATCTTTCTTGCCAAACAAGACTTCAATATTCTCCCAATATTTTTTGGGATTCCTCAAACCTTCAAGGTGAAAGAGGAGGCCTCTGGATATGTGAGTACATAGATAACCAAAATCTTCATCTAAGCGGTTCAAAAACTTGTTTTTCTCAGTTGGATGATGGGGCTCAACCTCCCTTCCTAGTATTATCCTAAATAATCCCTTGTTGTAAAAGGAAACCTGCATATATCTTCCCTCCAATCAACATAATTTAAGGGTATTAGGATCTAAGGTATGGAAGGATGAGAATCCATAATTCTCATGTTGATCAGACAGTATCTTCAATCAAGCTATGTAGCACTTGTGGAAATTCACTGCAAAAACAAAACCATTCGCACTATGTCAGAATCAATCCTTCCCTCTCGACATGTACACTTTCTCAGGGTCTGTCACACCTGCACCGCCACTCTGAATGAATTCGGAGGAAGAAAGGAACTCTTTGCAAGACTTCTGTGGAAACCTAGTTGCTTATGGTGTAGAATGGAGAGTAGACAGACTTGAATATTTTCTGATATGGATCTAAGACCATATTAGAATTTTTGTGCTATTAGATCTTCAGGAAATTAGTGCAATCAGATTCTTAATTATTATGCAGTGAAAAGGAATGAATAATACACACTGAACAAAACAAATCTCACAAGAAACATACAAGTATTTCTCAATATAATTACAGTATAAACTTCATTACATCCCATCATTATACAATGGTAATACATAAAGGATAAATTGAATCATGAGAGATGAATTTGAATCTACTAACTCAATCTGACTACATGGCTAACTAGAAGTGTCTAAGTCACTATCAGAGTTCAATTGGTTAACTCCAAATGTCTAATCCAGTCTCTCAATTAGTTACAATCAATCAAACCAGTCTAACTATAGTGGTAGGTGAGAACAAGAACCTTCCCACATGCATCCATGCATAACTGGCGCTAACTGAACTAGAGGAGATCTAACTAAATGTAACTAAAGCATAACTAGGATTAACTAGTTACCAACTGCCAGAAACTAGAGGAAGTTGGTGCCGACACTCCCAATGGATCCTAAATTGTATGGATTGGTTTAGGAGGTAGCTAAACTGATGCATGCAAGTGTAGTCAATTCCTATTAGCCTCTATCGGTGTTCTCCATACTCTAGTGACTGCTACATGTGTCCCCATCAGGCCAAGTGGACCCAATAATAACTAAATGACTCCTAAGCTAGGAAAATATAATCTAATAGATAGTTTGGACAAGGGAGGATTATAAATCCTAACAAAATAAACCTTAGAGAGGGACTGTGTTGTTGTTTGTAGGTGTTGATTAGGGCATTCAACCCCAAAAAGAGGCATTTATGACCGAAATCCAATTTTTTTTCCTGTTCTAACAATATGATTGTGCTTGAAATATTTATTTATGGATTAAGAAACTTGCTTCCCCCTAACCATGTTCATATTTTGAAGCCCATTTCTAGTGAACCAAACCTACTCATTTCACTCATACCCCACTTAAATGTTTGATCTGTAAATGGTAGGCCTATGGCCTATCCATCTCACCAACATAGATAGTTGTGGATAAAATAATTAAATGCATCCTTCTAAATGGAGCACTTATCCATGTAGCTTAACAAAATTTTCAATCAAAACCACAATCAACTAAATCTCCATAAAAACATTTTTATTAATCTCTGAGCTGTTAATATGAACAAAAATGTTTTATGCATCCTTGGGATGTTTAATTTGCAACCAATATCAAAGGAAAAGTTTTTGGCAGTGTTTAAGAACCCCCAACAACCATGAAAATTCCCATGCATCTATAAATTTGCCCCAACATATCAAAATTCTCCCGGTACCATTGAAATTCATTCAACACTATTTAAAAAAAAACCTAGGCATTTTTAGATTTTCATAGGAATGATAAAAATGACCTGGGAATCTATTAAATTTTCCCAAATATGATAAAAACGCCATAGCATAGATAAAAATCGTCAAGGCATCTATTAATTTTTTGCAGCTATGATAAAAACATCCTAGACATCCATTTAATTTTCTCAGCTACGATAAAAACATCCCAACAGAGTTAAAAACGCCACAGTACTTTTAATTCTCCTAGGTAATGGTAAATTCACTCAAAAAGTGTTTAAATCCAACCCAGTAACAATTAAACCAACATTTAATGGTTACAGAATCATCAACACAAAACTCACATCCATTTACATAGGTTATACTAGAACTCAATGGGAAAACCAATATTTTATGTGGATTTTTGTATTGCTCAAAATATAAATACATAGGAATGAGATATACACTGAGATTATGCATTATTACTCACTTATGAATACAAAAATAGTAGATGGAAATGGCTCATAGGCACCTTTGTTGTTTTTGGATAAGCTCCTTGACTCCTTCATCCACCATTCTTTAAGAAGGTTAACCTCTTCAAGTTGTCATTGTTGCTACTTCCTTCTTCCCTCCTCTTTTCTCCCAAAGAACCAATCCTCCTCTACTCTAGCCTTCATTTTTTAATGGTTGGACTTAGAAGGAAACCATCACAATGATTTGTTTCATATTCCAAGAAGAAATTGAACTTTTCTCATTTTTCAAACAAATAATGTTTTAACAAATAAGTGCAAGATAGGTTTATTTATTTATTTATATATTTGTTTATTTTTTGATTGAGGATCCAATTTGGATAAATGCTATACGACTTGGAGCATGGATATACAAATTATGAATGGTGTGCCCATGCAACACATTATCATTCATGGCATGTGTTTTTGTCTATTCATGCCATACATACCCCTCTAGTAGGTGATAGATATCATATATGGGTAGCGTGATTTTTTTAGGACTCATCAAGGATTTTGAGACTGAAAAGGTTCAAGGGTATTAACCTTATAATTTCACCCATAACACTCTTTTAGGTGATTAATAACCAACATACGTGGATAACTTGAATTACACATCTTTTCATATTAATGTTTTGCTTATATTACTCTTTGACTATTGGACATATGAGAATATTGGAAATTGATTGCAAGGTCAACCCATTATTAAAAAAAAACCTATCTCTCATGGAGGATCCTTGATTGATTATGGTGGCTATTAGTGACAATGTAAGTGTTCTTGGTGACCTGTTGATGACATTTGTTGTTGATTTCTTGCAACTTTTGTTCATATAGATACATTTGTTTCCACATTAAGATGGGATGTATATTTTGTGATAAAATATGGTTAAGTGTGGAAGTGAATTAACAAGGATTCATTATATTAACATCCATGCTATCCAAATTCACCAATAAACCTTCATAGTGTAGAAGATGATATACGCATCACAATCGAAAAAAATCAATAAAGATATTGCCATATATATAAGTACTAAGTCGTTTATTTATATTCAAAATTGGTCCAACTATGAAGTATCATACAAAACGGAACCTATTTCCCAGCACACATAATAGAATATCGTTCCCAAACATGAAATAATGGCATCGCATTCCCAAAATTCCACAAGTTACAAAAAAGCCACATGTTAAACAAAAAAACCTCACCCACTGCCAAAGTCCAAAAATATATCTAGTGGAATTTCATTTAACCCCACTCTCCCTGCTAGTGCTACTTTCCTTTAAAAACTTTATCTTCCTCTTCCTTGAGCTTCATAAATCTTCCCAACAACTTAGTTGAGGATTTCTCCTCATCTATGGACTCTACACATGAAACACCAATTATAAGTTATTTAACATTTGTAAATTTTATAACAAATTCATGCTTAACTATTTTAATTGCAATTGAATACAACAAAACCTTACTGAGCATGCATAGGTGGATTCCATAGGTGGTGTGATAACATGTGGAGAAATCACTTGACACCCATGTTGTGAGTCCGAGGTACTTGTCTCTTCAGGACTTTATATAAGGACCTACTCAACAATGGGCTACAAGCGCATTACAATCATATAAATGAGACTCACATATATAAATATTTGAAATTTTTTGTATGTGCCTACAATTACCTTTTGTTTAAGAGAGGGAGATACATGTACCAAGGAGGTTGTGGGAGACCGAATTCCTATGTCTCCACTCACTATCTCTATGAAAATATTAGTTTTTTATTTATTGGCAAAGTGGTGGAACCCCCTTGACTAGAAAGGTTTCCATTGGCTAAGTAACCACGAACCAGGGGCATCTAAGCTGTCAAAATCACCTGGGGATCGCACTTGGCCTGGACCGTACCAACTCTTAACATGGTTGGATTTTTGGTATTCGATGGGATTAGAACCGACGACCTTCCAGCTTAGTGGGCGTCTTAACCATACCCCACCACCAACTGTTCTACATCTCGCGGATTCTATGAAAATATTAGTATTAATAAAATATATATGTATTAAACAAACATTTGTAAATTTAACGTTAGTATTAAAAAAAAATATGTCGCAAAATAACAACACAGTGAAAATAACATATGCATAACAACAAAGTATAAAAACATTTTATATAATTACAACCTTTCGTTATTAAAAATTATATCATGTGCAACATTATTATATACAAGTTCCAACAAATCACATAATCATTTGTTAACATACCTCATCATGTCAGCATTCCTATTATCACACAACCAAGCACTCGGGATCATCTCTATTACTGACGGTTCCATTAGTCTCTCATTCTCTGCATCTAGAAAGAAGTGTCATACCTTAAAAGTAATTTATGTTGGGCATCATTTGTAACTATAGGTTTGTACCAATGATTAGGTTCATAAAGTGATACACACTTGCACATAGTTTGTAATCCCTAAAAACATATCCACCCTCCTTTCTTTAATTTTTGTCTCATTTCAAGTATTCACGTTTACCAAACTTTGAATCAACTGGGAGGTGGTTGTTTTCATCATAGGTTATGGATATATTAAGGCTTTGATTTCTTTATATACAAACACCAACCAATAATTTCCATCACATTCATTATCTTTGAGGGAAACCACTACATATATGTGTCCTACAAAATATGAGAGTAGGTATGTGATTAATATTTAAGATGAGACAAGGTCATTAATGTCCAACTAAAACCATGTTAATAATTCAAATAAATTGCAAATCATAACACTACTATAAGATCTAAGACATGACCAAAATATAGAAAATATATTATTAATCTACCTCTAATGGATTTAACTAAACAATTTAACATTGATGAAGTGGAAGTCATATGTGATCCCATGCATCAACCCAATCCAATGATTCACAACCATCCTAGTCACTATTGCTACAAGAGGAAAAAAATAAAGAGAGTTTTCTAGTTCATATTTCAAATAAGAAATTTTCAGTGCTTCGAATCAAATGAAAACCACGAGTCTCAGTCACACTCTTGGATTCTCATGCATGTGAACAATCTATATCAGCCACCTCCCAAAACATTCTTTGCATAATCCTTTTCCTTATGGATTATACTCGCATAAGTTGAACCCTATCCTTTTACTGGCATGCTCCACCTGACTATAGATTGAGAATATTGAAAAGTAGATTCAATAGATCATTTTAGTTCCTAAGTAGGGATATCTTGACACATGTTCCAGCTCCATCGTTCTCTCCTTTACTATTCCTAGTCTCAAAATAGTTCCACATATGTGGCACCCTGTAATTTTTTTGCAATGAACACAACCATTGAAATATGCGGGCATTTTTTAACTAACTAGCACATCTATCAGACCAAATCCATTGTTGATCCATTTGTATGTTCCCCCCTTTCAGGTGATCGTAAAACATGAGGAATCAATTATGTACATAATGGAAATCACTTGTGTAGAAGTGATATTACCTAAAACAATTTCATTGCTCTTCACTACTATTTGTTCCATGTCTATATGTGATATGGACCATCAAGGAAACTTGATCAAAATGATCATCCTAATTTTGAATCTATTTTTTAGGTTGTAGAGTGTAGTTTTTACCAAAATCAACTACTCAAAGTACAGTACCATGGGGAATTGTATCTCTACAAATTTTAAATTGCTCATCTTTTCATCGAGCCACATGGGCATGTTGAACATATTCTTGTGTATTTTCAATAGTTTCCTCAATGAAATGGTTGAATTGTATTAATTGATGGCACAAAATATTCTTGGAATAAGTTATGTTTGTAAGTAAGGATTGAAAAATAATAAAAAAGAAAATTTAGAGATAGATACTGACTTGATATGTCACCAAATGTATATTTTATATTTTTTCCCAGTGCCTATTTCATATGTGATGTATTTGAAAATTTTCATGTCTATAACCATACTCCCAAATTCATTATCTCCACTATTGTGAATGCAATATCTCAATAATGTCATTCCACCACAGTTGGAGAATGTACCATCTAAAAAATCTTTTTCATAGTATGGTTTTGTATTTGACCTATTACACATGATGCCATGAATAAATTATCTTGATGAATTCAGTGGTATTTTCACCTAGCAATACTACACACGGTTAGGATGCAACACACAATAAGTGTACAAAAATGTGTCATAGAATATTTTTATCCTACACAGTATCTACAAAAATAACTGTTACTAAGAGTATTTATTGTAATATACCAATGCTTTCATTTCTAAAAGATATTTTCCCCAATTTCAATTCCCTATATTCATTCTTGAATTTCTTATATAGTTCCATTTGTTTTATTTCAATAAGGTGTTTAATGTGTGGTTCATAATTTTTTTAATTCCTTTTAAATTTGAGTACATTCTTTTGGTTTGAAGAAGTCCTAGTGTTATCATGCCAAAATCTACGCGCTAATCCATTTACTACATCAATTAGATTTCTATTGAAACATGGAAACCTACCAATGAAGACCCAAAAATATGTCTAGCCGATTGTTTCAAGATGCTATCCTCTAATGGAATACCTAAGTATGGTTTTAACATTAAAATTAACAAGTTTGGATGTAGGATTAAAAAGATGAAGGACCCTAGTGTTCTTATTTGCAAATTTTTATGACGACGCATGATGAGCTGCATTTCAATCCTTTGAATGAGTTTTCTCACCAATTGTGTTATAGGAATGCACTAAGATTTTATCAACATGATAATTTTGTCTATAAATTGTTTATCATATGTATCCCTAATTTCTCCTAACAATAGTCACACAACCTGCATTTTAATAATAGTAAACATAATCTATGTTTATCGTCATCACACTTTGAATCAAAATATTTATTAAGTGTCTCTCGAGTTTCATATACAATACTATGTTTAGATAATGTACCTTCAAGGGTCATTAACATGTATATGTTTTGGAGTTCATCGATGTGTAGTTGGTAATTGAGGTAAGGGGGTTAGAAGGTTCCATGTACTACATCAATAGGAAACTTTGGTGTTTCAACAATATCTTGTTGTCCTTTAGTATCTTGTTGGATATTGGATGGTGTAAATTACACATCCTCTTGGACGGTCTCAATAAAATATAATTCTTCAACAATATGTTCTATATGAAAACCCGCTATAACTTCATCACCAATGTATAACCACGAGATACAAAATCAGCAACTGGGTTTTTATATGGTGATTCATTAGTTCAAGGTTTTCTTGATGTGCGAATTGATATTTCCCCCAATCAGAACCTACATTTTAATTCTGGATTAGTTCTATGGGGTTCTTGTTCCCCAATTGTTGTGGAAATAGAGGGCTCATCTAGTGCATTTTTTTTCTTTTCATGGATTGGTAGGAACAATTGTGGCATCATCTATAATCGGAATTGTTTGAGTGTCCATAGAATTACTCTGGTTGATCATGTCTAATATTTTCTTCTCTATGTTCCCTTCAATGATTTCTTGAGTATTTATTTTTATTATTATTTTACTCATTTACATATATTCCCCATCACCACAATTATCAATTCAATGAAAATTGGATTTTCTTATACTCAATTGTAAGCAAATGAATGATGGAAAATTATCTTTTAATCTCCTCAATTATAACCAAATGAGCGTTGAATATTTTCCTTCATGATATTTAATTAGAGATTATTCAAGCTTGATGATCTTCTTCCTCATATGTGAAAATACCTCATTTCCACAATGAGAAAGGAGGAAAATTTATATTTTGTTCTCCTTAATTATAAGTAAAATATTTTTGAAGATTGTCCTTGATTCTCTTCAATTAAAGATCCTTCAAGCTTCTTGATTCTTCCTCAATTGTGAGTATACCACATATACCCAATGATCAATGAGAACAAATGTCTTTGTTTCTCCTCAATTTCAGGAAAATTAATGATGGATATTCTCTTTGGTGGTATTCAACTAGAGTGTTATTGGTCTACTTCAAGAATAAATGTGAAATGAATGTATGTTGTTGGGATATGTTCGAGCGATTGTCAGATAGGAAAATGAAATATTTTTTACAAAAAAAAACACACATGCATTTATTATATATGAAACGTTATTACAAAATGAGAACTTTTTATTAAGAACATTAAATCCACATTAAATGGGTTTGGTGCACAACTATTCCAATGAATAATTAACAAAAGTGTGCACCTATTTATATAAAAAAAACACATATGTTTTATGTTTACATACAAAACCCCTAACTCCTACTCTTCTCTCTCTCCACTAACACCGTAAATCCTACCCCTTTCTCTCTCCCCTAACCCCCTAACTCCTAAAACTCCCTCTCTCCCCCACCCACTAACATACCACCTACTCTCTCTCTCTCTCTCTCTCTCACACACACACACACACACACACACACACTTAAACTTACACACTCCTCCCATAACCCTCCCCATTCCTCTCACCCCTTAATCCTCCCCATACCCATAAGCTCCACTTCTCCTTTTCCTCCTCCTCCTCTCTCTCTCCCATACTCCTCCTTATCTCCTACCCTTCCATCTCTCCCATAACCCTCTAACACCCCCTACCTACTCTCACTCACTCTCTCTCTCTCTCTAACCCCCATTTGTATCTCCCTCTCTCCCTAAGCCCCATATGTCTTACCCTAAACATTGGCTCCCTTCTCTCTATATTAATCTCACTACCCCTAAGACCCCATCCTCTCTCTCCCTATCCCCCCCTACTCTCCATACACACAACCATCCCCTTCACCTCTCTACGTCTCTCTCTCTTACTCACCCTGCCCATAACCCCTCTCTCTCTATCTTTTCTAATCCACATCTCACTATCACTTTCCACTTCCTAATATGTGTGTGTGTGTTCCCTATACATAATGGATTCACCTTGTTGACCAATACCTTATCAAGTTCATTCACAAATGGGGGGTTAATTGTGAAAAATAAGGTCAATATATTGTAGGTATTGAGGGGTAGGGGAGTAGGGTATGTGGTTTTAACGTATTGGGGGTTATAAAAAGTGGTATCTTCTAAAAATAGGGAATATCTCATAAAAATAGGGCTATTTAATTGGAGATATGTTTAGGAGGGGGATCAACAAAAGGATTTTGGTAGGTTTTTATCAATATCTAATGAAATTATGGGTATTCTTTAATATCTAATGAAAAAAGGTTCTATGACATAGTTTCACTGAGTGAATACCTCATGGAACTATACCACCCCTTCTCTCTAACCCATGCCCATCTCTCTCTCTCCCCCAACCCCCTAACAGCCCACAATGTTCTCTGTCTCTCACCCTGTTACTCTTCCTACCTCTAACTACCATCCTCCTCCTCCTCCTCCTCTCTCTCTCTCTCTCTCTCTCTCTCTCTCTTCCACCTTACCCATACTAGCCTCGTATATTAATCTCTCTCCCCTCTTTTCCCTTACCCATACCAACCCCCTCTCTTACTCTCTCTCTCTCCTCTAATCCTCTACCAACACCAAACCCCTAACATTCTCTCTCTCCCATAACCCCCTAACACCCCCTCCTCTATGCGTGCATATGTGTGAGCATATGTTCACATGTGTGTGTGATCCCTCCCTATAGCCCCCTTATCTTTAACTTCCCTAATCCTCACTGAATCCCTAGCCTCTCCACCTTGATCTCTATGTATTTCTCTCCTCCAACACCCCTCCTTCCCCTAACCCTTATTATTAACCCAAAAAATCCCACAATGAGCTCTACATGACCTACACCACCTAAAGACATCTATGTACGACCCTCATTTGACCCCATTTGACCCCCACACCCTCAAGAAGGCTAAAAAATATGAAAAGGGATTAAAAACCCCTAAAAAGAGCCAAAATAGCTCTCATAGGGGCTAAAGCCTCCAAAAAGGGGATTAAACTCCTCAAAGGAGCTTAAGACCCCCAAAAGAGCTAAAGATTGAGTGAAATGGGATAAAAGCGCAAAAAAGGGGCTAAATCCACAACCAGGGGCTTAAAACCCTAAAAATCTTGAGAAAAAAGTATAAATAGAGGGGTGGGGGTCACTCTCAACTCACTCCTTCACTCCGTAACATTATGCTACCCGTGTGAGTGCTTTGAGACCATTTTTCCTCTCAAGCCATTCACCCTCCCTCTCCTCCATGCCTCCATTGAGCCAAAGCTCCCATTCCTAAGAGAGGTGTTGCCCAAGCTAGGGAATGGTGGCCCATTTCCACCCATAGAAGGTATCATTTAATGTTTTTTGTCATGTTTATTTTAGTTGTTTAACACGTTTCTCTTGCAAGTTTATTGCTCATGTTTTGTTGCAGGTTCCCATTGATTCCTTGCAGCTAGTTCTTTGCTTTCTAACAGTTTGATGCAGGGTCTTGGAGTGTAACCCTAACCTTGTGTGCAGAGGGGTTCAATTTCATTTCCTTTATGTTTTTATTTGCATTCCCATAGGAACCCTACCCTTCTGTCCTATAGACGGAAGGAATCTGTTCCTTCTTGTAGCAAGGGCAAAATCCCTACTACACTTATCACCCACACCCTTCCCCCACCCCCCTACCAACCTATCCCTTAGAATCTCCCTTTGTCTATGTATCTTTGTCTCCCCTATACTCCTCCACCTAGCCCTACCTCCCATCCCTCTTTCTCTCTCCCCCAATGCCTGAACCCTTTTAACACCCCCAACCCCCTCTCAACTATTTTCCTTACATGCTAACATTTTAATTATAAATATCATGTGCAGAGCTTTTGTATAAAAATATCATACTCATTTTTTAAAAGAATATCATGCATGTGTTATGTATTTCTCTCTCATCCCTCCTACTACTCCCCTTTCTCTCACCCCCCTACGCCTCCCCATTCCTCTAATCATTCTCCTCTCTCTCTCTGTTTCTCCCCTCTTCCCCCTAACCCTTACTAACCCCCCTCTCCCACTCTCTCTATCTCTCTCTTTACCCCCACCCAATAAACCTCCCTTCTCTCTAACANCTCATCTCTATATATGTATCTTACCCAACCCTCCTCCTCTCCCCTACCCCTAATCACCCCCCTCCCCATCATCCCCCAACTCGCTCTCTCTCTCTCTCTCTGCTCCTTACCTACCCCTAATCCTACCTCACTCTCTCCCCCAATACACAATCCTTCCAACCCCCCTCTCAACTCTTTTTCCTAACATAAATTCAATATTATTAATATCATGTTATCATTTTAACTCTAAATATCATGTGCACATGTTACACCACAAAGCATGCACGTGTTTTGTATAGTAAAGTCGTGCACATGTTTTTATGACACCAAATTTTTAAGAAGGAAAATAAATTTGAATTTAAAATATATGCACTCATGTTGCTTACCACCTAAACTAGATGATCCATCCATACGACGAGACTAGTGCATTGGCTATCCTCCCATAATTTTCCCTTTGCGCTTTATGTTATTTCTTGACCAAGTAAGGTGATCTTGTACCATAGAAGTGCGATGGTTTTTATATACTGAGTATCTCTAGTTAGAGTAGTGCCATGGTCATCCACAAGCCTACCAAAATATGCAATTATTCTCTCTAGGTCAAGATGATGCAAATGATTATGGAGATGAGTTTCCATATCTTGGAGACAATCATGTGTAGAGGGAGAGACCAATTGAAAAAATTGGCTTTTGCATTCTTTTGTTTGTAATACCCCTATTTTGACTCTTAGAATGTTTTGAATTATATGTAAATATTGTTTCTATGTGGTGTATGAATCCTAGCATGGAGCTCAAGGCCAAGGACCCACAAGTGAATTCTCAGGTATTAACACAAGTAATTTATTTTATATTAGCTATTATCTAGTAAGCCATGGAAATATATAAATGTATGTAAATATTTTTAATACAAATAAAAATACCAATAGATGGATATGGAAGAAAATAAAATGAGGGGGCCATATGTATCCACAAGGGGGAGGTGAGGGTCTTGTGGGATTGAGACCTATGTTTTCAAATGTCATCTTGAGAACCCATCTAGACTAGCCATGTTTCCATTTATTTATGTTGTAAGGAAGTAGTTGGGGAAATTAGATTAATAAATTAATGGAGCATGGGAAACCTAGAAATTCATATGGAAGATTATGGGCTCAGTTTAATTGACCCACAAGTCCAATTCCTTATGGAAATTCATATTCCATCCTCCCCAATCCATTGTGTAACAACTAGAGAGTAATTCTAGGAAAGCTATGCATTACTGGCTATGTAAACACTAGAAACCGAAACTTGGAAAGAACCCACGTTGTGAAGTGGTGGAAATGCTTATAAGTTCACATGAGGATTAAAAACTAGTGTGGAATCCATACATACAAACCCCAGGGTGAAATTGAGAGTTTCAACAGCCAAACAACCCATGGGAAAACTCATATTTGGAAACCCAAAATTGTAATTTCATGATTTATAGTCAAGTAGCCAAATTGGGGAAAAATACAAGAGTGGATTGAGTGGGAGTGAGTTCATAGGTTGGAATTTCTTAATAAAACTAGTGAAGGAAAGAATATCTGAGGATTTATCAGCTTAGACCTTTCTATGCCCACCTTGAAGAGCACTGGAGGGAAGGGGTTCCTTAGGGACTATGTAGTAGAAAGGGGGACCTTCCTTGTGTTGGGTGTGGTAGGTAATGTGGGTGCCAAGGTTGTTTGAAGTCAAATAGAGATGCATGTAGATTTGTGATTGAGGTCATGGATTAGATATCTCCTTCCCTGCCTCCCTTCTTGCTTGAGAAACCTAGTTGTGTGTTGGCTTAGCATGTGTCCTTCTACCTATGGTTGTGAGTGAGTATGAAGAGTCCCTCCTTAGTGGATACACATCGCAACTCAGAGGTGGTTTCTCAGTTGAAATAATATAATTTGGATAGAGACCTACGATTGGGTGGAACGTTTCTCTTCAATAGCTAGTTGCTTGGATAACTTCAGTTAAAATACAAGTGCTTATTGTGTTTTTATTGTTGTATCTAATTATGTCAATTTTATTTATTATGGGTGATTGTTTGCTTATTTTAGATTGAATAAATTAGTCCAGTTGAATTACTAAAGTGGAAGCATGTGAATAGACCCAAAATGGGTTTTAACTATGTGCATTATTCTATTGATTATGCATGTGATGAACATGTCGACAATTGCATGTTGGGTGTGCATTAGTATAATTTAATTCCGCTATGCAATTTATTTATGTATTGCACACATTTAGATTTTAATGAAATTTTATTTTATGGTCGTGGGGGGGAATTAAGCACTGCCTACATATTTCATGTTCCCTATGTGGTTGGGTTGATGGGAAGAGACATGGAAGAGTGGTATAAGACCTACAGGTTATAGCATTGGGGGATGTTTGGTCCAAACTCCACACCTACAGGAAGAAATTAGAAATACAAAGTGAGTGTTATAAATGGATGTTTGGTAGATCATGGGTTAAATGGATGACCAAAAATAAAAATATTTAGATGTTGTGGATGATCGCAGTGTTGCATAGAGCTAACTGAGAGATTTCTAGCTTACACATTTTGTCAAAAATAGACTTTAGATGAGAAATATATCAATATGAGAAGTTTGCAATAACACATGAATCTTTCCAAATTATGACTGTCGACATCATAATCAAAAGGGTGGAAGGTTTGTGTATTGTTACCATTTGGATGGCACTGACTTCCGAATATCCACGTACAAAAGGTAGTTAATGGATTTGGGAATTCGAGGTGGAATTATTTGTAAGTCATTTGGCAGTTTCGACTTCCGACTCTTGATGTACTTAAGGTAGTATCCGGATTCGACAAGATAGGGTAGTTCTATTTGGTAGTTTTTTTTCACTTACGAATTTCAACTCCCAACATATGGAACGTAGTAGTCATAGCTGAAAAGTTGGGGAAGTCTTATATGGAATCTATTTAGAAGTTCCAACTTTTGACTCGTGACATACATAATATAATAGTTAGAGTCGAGGGGTCAGGGAGACTTAGGGAGGATTTATTTTTCACTTTTCATTTCTAACTCCTATTGTATGAAAGACAAAATCTAGAGTCAGGAAGTCAATAATGACTCATTCTAAACCAATTTTTTGTTATGATTTTTTATTTCCGATCGAAATAGTCAGCAGGGATTGGTAAAAGTCGGGATTGGAACATTGGGTCTGAAAAGAAAAGAATAGATTCTGAATTTATTTTTTTCTGCAACATGATAAATTTAAATGAGAATCATATGAGACCTGAGATGTTCAAACGCTACTAACAAAGGTCACAAAAGCACTAGTGAGAGGCTTGATCCTATCCTGCTCCGATTTTCCCTAAATTATGAATTAGTCATTTTCAAATGTCAGTGTCCTGAGGCCTGATTGGAGCTCATTTTGGGATGAAATTATTATGTAATTGTCATAAACAAGGAATGAGGTTAAATCCAAAACATTGGATCCAAATTACCAAGGGTGTGGAACCGGGGTGTGAAAGAATGCCAAAAAGCACTATTCTGAAGCACTTTTTGGGGGATTTTGAAAAGCTTGAATGAGGTTAAAGTGACCTTAGATGTTGAAATGAAGAAAATTATTGAACTAACATTTTTTCTAGTCATTAAAAGAGACAAATTTTGTTAGATAAATGTTTTCCAAAAATTCTTGGTTTGGGAGATAACCAATTTTGGTGAAAATTTTGAGATTTATGAAAAAGTGCAAAAGTTAAAAGTATTCAAACCCATAATTTTACAGTGGGTTACTAGTGCGTTGGAATAGAGATATGAAATATGTTGAATGATCCTTGTTGAATGGAAAAACTCTTCCAGGTAGAAAAGTTTTCCTAACTCTCTCTATATTTACTTCTACAAGCAGTCAAAGTTGGTCTTTCAGGCTAATTGCAACTGTGGAAAGAGTGTAGAATTAGGAAAAATTCCCCATATATCCTTATATATTATAATTTAAATTTCCCCTAACACTAACCCCTCCCATACATATCTCCTAATCCCCCTCCCCCTACTCCTAATCACACCTCTGTCTCTCTCTCTCTCTCTCTCCCTCTCTCTCTCTCTCTAACCCATCCCTCCTCTTTGTCTCTCTCCCCTCCTCGCCCTAACCCTTAATATCATATCTTAATGTATCTCTCTAACA
>LPNX010546652.1:201368-237447 GCA_001517045.1 Pseudotsuga menziesii | reverse complement strand
AATAAACGACTGATAATTTCTGAGTTTTTCACTCCATACCTCCAAAGTTGGGGTGGTCGGCTTGACATTTGTGCCTATTGAGGTTATTAGAGTCTATGTGGCAATGTGTAAGCATGCTAGACATCATTGTTGAGTCATATGAACATGTCTAAGTCCCCCTAGGTGTTTTTCAATTTTTCAATTTTTTAGTTTTTTCAGTGTTTTTTATTAAATTTTAATTTTTCCAAAACTTAGGCTATTTTTTAATAGTTTAATTGGAAAAATTGAGTCTGTAATAAAAGTGGGCCAAATAATCGGTTTCAGTCATGTAGGTGCTCATTTTCAAGCTAAGAGCACCATGTAAACCCATGGACCCGCTATTTCCTAGTTTTGAGTGATTTTCCATCACTCAGGTCAAAAAGCCCCAAAAATCAATTATTGATTATTTTAATTAATAAATTGATGAATAATGGAGCAAATCCATAATCAATAAATCAATGGATTCTCAGCCGATTTGATTGAAATTAGTCAGATCTGAAGCAGATTGACTGGATCTGACAAATCCCTGACTGAAGGAGGTGATCAAATCAGATCCAGAGTTGATCTTGAGCATCCTTTATGGGGAATTTTTCCCTCCCTCTCTCCTCAACACGTTTTGGCTCATCTAGATGAGTTTTGGGCCGATGTGTCAGTGTATGGGTTGATGTGTCAGCCAGATCAGGCCCTCGGTTGACAAGTAGGCTCAGTCCAGCTTCAGTTGTGCATTGATGAACTCTCCATCAGTTGATTTCACTTGATTCCATGAGGAATTGCACCCCCCCTGGGCTAGATGGCCTGTAAATTGTATAAATCCTGCTTGAGGCTCCCTCTTCCAAGCTAGTTAGAGCTGGGATTGAGGTGCTGCTACTATTGTATTGTTGTAATTCTGCATTTGAAATAAAGAAAATCTTTGGAGGCAATACGGTGTGGTGCCATTACATGTGTGGATGATTATTGCCATTGTTTTACTGAGGTAACCTGTATCTGTGATCATTTTTTGCTAATTTCTTGTAGATCTGTGGTTAAGATTGGTAATTAGCTTATTACAATCTTGATAGGAAAGGTGTTGTTCAATAAGTTTATTGACTGTCACTCTCCTTTGATGCATGTTTAGAGATCTAGATTTAGCATGTCCTATAAGCTTATATGCACATTATCTTGAATCTCTTTGTATGTACTAATCGGATCTCACAAGTTTCTTGGCAAGTTCTTTGATTTCAGCTGAGTTGCAGGTTCATACTTTGGAGAGGATTCTGATCTAGTTTGCTTCTTCATTCTCTTTAAAACATTTCAAAGGCATAGTCCCTCAGCATTCCACTTGAAAGCTCTACTGCGGATCTTCAAGGAAACCAACACTTCTCTCCTCTTCTTCCTCCCTCAAAATCAACACTTTACCCGGTTACCTTTTCAGTTTATAGCTGTGATTTTATTTGGATCTGTTTCATCAAAGTAAAATATACATAGATCTAATATTTCATAGCTCACATCCTAGATCTTGCACTTAAAAAAAAGTATCATAAGCATCCCAGATCTAGTTGTAGGGAAATTGTCCTTTTTGCATGAATTTGAAAGAAAACTTGTAGATCACATGCATTAGATTTCCTTTCGCTGCGATAAAATTAAATATTCTGCAATATCAGTGCTTTTAATTGGCTGCAAAAACAGAAAGCCAAGATCCCAAGGAAATCTTGCTTTCCTTGGTTCCCTGTTCACCGTTTTAGCTAGTTTAATTTCATTATTTTTTGTGATAAAGTAGGCTGACCCAAGGTACTCTTAAAGTGGTTTTGGGCATTTGTTATTCTAAATCGCTCACTTTCATTTATCAGGTATGACAGAGAGGAAAGGAAGCTTCTGTCCAAAGTGGCTTTTGGAGCGCTCAAATCCCCCCAGGGGTCTCTCTTTTGTCACATAATTTGTAAATTTTTTGTATAAACTGTAATATCTTGGTTTCAGCCTATATAAGGACCAATAAATTTCTGATTTATTAGTTCTTTGATATTGTAACCGCTGTAATAAAATCCTCCTTTGAATAGGCTCTTTCGAGCCCATTCCCCATCCCCCCTGGGGGGATTCACGTCGGTGCCATTTTCGTCATTTTCTGCTTATTTCCTTTTACTAGAATTGATCTGATTTGGAGGGTAGTATATTTGATCTTGTTTTTAATTCCATATTCCATATCTTACTTTCAAAAGTAATCATAATACTTACCCCATGATTTCCCGAGTGACTCGAAAGGGGAAAGAGATTCGTGGTAGGATTAATCAGAAAACCAGATTTGTGTAGTTGTTTTATTTTTTCTATCATTTGTTTATCAGCTGCTTTAAAATTAACCCCTCCTCGATTCCCAGATTGAGATCCACTTGGATCGAAAGAGATTCTTGGAGGCTTTTTTCTTTTAAACAAGAACACTTAGTTAAAACTTATTAAAATTTACAAGACTCCAGTGTGTATGCTCTGCACTTGGCTACGGTTCGTCCCATCAGTCAAGTTGTATCAAAAGCACTTGGGTGACTAGCATAATTAGGACTCACTCTCCCCAATTGACAAACCATCAGGTGAAAATCCAACACCTCGATCGAACCTCTACGGTGGCAAAATACCCAAAGGAAGCGGGAACTTACTGAAAACTGACCTCAGGGCACCGATCTCTGTCACACCCTAATGGGTGCGTTACGAACAATAGCCCCAGAGACTCCATTTCAGCCCACATATTCCTTGCGGGTAGCCGTAAAGGTTTTGTTTTGGACATACTCCAAGTACTCTCGGGTATATCTGGAGTCCCCCCTTAGCCTAATTCAATCAATTCATACTTCAATTTTAACTTAAAACATACCAAGATGAAATCACAAAACATTCACTCCAAACACATGCAAGCACATTGATCTCTTTGATTTGACTCCATTATTAAGGCACTGGTCATTTTTGCTTCATATATATATTATTTATCAGCTTTGTGCTTCCGTGTGTTATTTTCGTATCTTGTCATCTTCAATTGTTATAGTTAAAATATTCAAACTCCTAAATAACTATTTCAGTTTAACATCACCACACTAAGAAATCATCCTTAGTAACTTAATAGGGTCTACCCCCCTTGGCTCCGTCAGGAGTTGAGCCTAAACGGAGGAGTCAAGAACAAGGTGACATCCTTGACTCGAGACTTGCCCCCAAGGACACACCGAGTGGCTTGAAGATTTCTGCCACGTGATCCAGGTGTGTGAAAAAGCGGCAACAATCCCCCTACCCATAATCCCCTCTCTCTTCATATCTCCTAATCCCCTCCCCTTACCACTTACCATCCATCTCCCATATCTCTCTCTTCCTCTCCTAATCCCCCTCTGAATACAACTCACCATCCCTCTTCCATCTCTAGCTCTCTCTCTACCCCCACCCTATAACCCCCCCTTCTATCTAACTTCCATAATCCTCACTAAAACCCTCATCCCCTTCCATCCCGATCTCTATATATTTATATAACCCAACCCTCCTCCTCTCCCCTACCCCTAATCTCCCACACAACACCCGCCCCCGCCCATCATCCCCCAATGCTCTCTCTCTCTCTCTTCCTTACCTACCCCTAAGCCTACCCCACTCTCTCCCTGAATACACAATCCTCCCAACCCCCTCTCAACTCTTTTTCCTAACATAAATTCAATATTATTAATATCATGTTATCATTTTAACTCTAAATATCATGTGCACATATTACACCACAAAGCATGCACGCGTTTTGTATAGTAAAGTTGTGCACATGTTTTTTATGACACCAATTTTTTAAGAAGGAAAAAAATGAATTTAAAATATATGCGCTCATGTTCCTTACCACCTAAACCAATTGATCCATCCATGCGACAAGACTAGTGCATTGAATATCCTCCCGTGACTTTCCCTTTGCGCTTTATGTTATTACTTGACTAAGTAAGGCCATAGTGTACCATAGAAGTGTGATGGTTTTTATATACTGAGTATCTCTAGTTCTAGTAGTGCCGCATGGTCATCCACAAGCCTACCAAAATATGCAATTAGTATCTCTAGGTCAAGATGATGCAAATTATTATGGAGGTGTGTTTCCATATCTTGGAGACAATGATGTGCAGAGGGAGAGACCATACTAAAAAAATTGGCTTTTGCATTCTTTTGTTTGTAATACCCCTATTTTGACTATTAGAATGTTTCGGCTTATATGTAAATATTGTTTCTACGTTCTGTATGAATCCTAGCATGGAGCTCAAGGCCAAAGACACACAAGTGAATTCTCAAGTATTAACGCAAGTAATTTATTTTATATTAGCTATTATCTAGTAAGCCATGGAAAAATATATATGCATGTAAATATTTTTAATACAAATAAAAATACCAATAGATGGATATGGAAGAAAATAAAATGAGGGGACCATGTGTATCCACTAGGGAGAGGTGAGGGGCTTGTGGGATTGAACCCTATGTTTTCAAATGTCATCTTCAGAACCCATCTAGACTAGCCATGTTGCCATTTATTTATGTTGTAAGGAAGTAGTTGGGGAAATTAGCTCATAAAATTAATGGAGCATGGGAAACCCAAAAATTCGTATGGAAGATTATGGGATTAGTTTAATTGACACATAATTCAAATTCCTTATGGAAATTTGTATTCCATCCTCCCCACTTCAATGTGGAAAAACCATAGATTAATTCTGAGCAAGCTATGCATTACCAGCTGTGTAAAAACTAGGAACCGAAACTTGGAAAGAACCCACATTGTGAAGTGGAGAAAATGCTTAGAAGTTCACATGAGGAGTAAAATCTAGTGGGGAATCCATACATACAAACCCCAAGGTGAAATTGAGAGTGTCAACATCCCAAAAAACCATGGGAAAACTCAGATTTGGAAACCCAAAATTGTAATTTCATGATTTATAGTCAAGTAGCCAAATTGGGGGAAAATACAAGGGTGGATTGAGTGGGAGTGATTTCATAGGTTGGAATTGCTTAATAAAACTAGTGAAGGAAATAATATCCGAGGATTTATCATCTTAGACCTTTCTATGCCAACCCTGAAGAGCACTGGAGGGAAGGGCTTCCTTAGGGACTGTGTAGAAGAGAATGGGACCTTCCTTGTGTTGGGTGTGGTAGTTAATGTATGTGCCAAGGTTATTTGAAGCCAAATAGAGATGCATGTAGCTTTGTGGTTGGGATTATTGGCTTAGATATCTCCTTCCCTGCCTCCCTTCTTGCTTGATAAACCTAGTTGTGTGTTGGCTTAGCATGCGTCCTTCTACCTATGGTTGTGAGTCAGTCTAAATAGTCCCTCCTTAGTGGATACACATCCCATCTCGGAGGTGGTATCTCAGTTGAATGAATATAGGTTGGATAGAGACCTATTATTGGGTGGAACATTTCTCTTCCATAGCTAGTTTATTGGATTCGGGAAGTCAAGGTGGAATTATTTGTAAGTCATTTGGCAGTTTCGACTTCCGACTCCTGATGTACTTAAGGTAGTAGTCGGAGTCGACAAGATAGGGTAGTTCTATTTGGTAGTTGTTTTTCACTTCCAAATTTCAACTCCCAATGTATGGAATGTAGTAGTCAGAGCTGAAAAGTTTGGGAAGTCTTATATTGAATCTATTTAGAAGTGCCAACTTTTGACTCGTGACATACATAATATAATGGTTAGACTCAGGAGGTTAGGGAGACTTGGGGAGGATTTATTTTTCACTTTTGATTTCCGAGTCCCAACATATGAAAGAAAAAATCCATAGTTGGGAAGTCAATAATGACTCGTTCTAGACCAATTTTGTGTTCTAATTTTTTATTTCCGATTGGAATAGTCCGAAGGGATTGGTAAAAGTTGGGATTGGAACATTGAGTCTGAAAAGAAAAGAATAGATTCTGAATTTAATTTTTTCCATGGCATGATAAATTTAAACCAGAATCAGATGAGACCTGAGATGTTCGAACACTACTAACAAAGATCACAAAAGAACTAGTGAGAGGCCTCATCCTATCATGCTCTGATTTTCCCTAAATTATGAATTAGTCACTTTCAAATATCAATGTCTCGAGGACTGATTGGAGCTCAGTTTGGGATGAAATTGTTATGGAATGGTCATAAACAAGGAATGAGGTTAAATAAAAAAAATTGGATCCAAATTACCAAGGGTGTGGAACTGGGGTGTGAAAGAATGCCAAAAAGCACTATTCTAAAGCACTTTTGGGGGATTTTGAAAAGATTGAATGAGGTTAAAATGACCCTAGATGTTGAAACCAAGAAAATTATTGAACTAACATTTTCTCTAGTCATTAAAAGAGACAACTTTCGTTAGATAAATATTTTCCAAAAATGCTTGGTTTGGGAGATAGCCAATTTTGGTAAAAATTTTGAGATTTATGGAAAAGTGCAAAAGTCAAAAGTATTCAAACCCATAATTTTACACCAGGTTACTGGTGCGTCGGAACATAGATATGAAAGTTGTGAGTGATCCTTGTTGAATGGAATAACTTTTCTAGTTAGAAATTTTTTCCCAACTCTCTCTATATTTACTTCTACAAGCATTCGAAGTTGGCCTTTCAGGCTAATTGCAACTGTGGAAAAAGTGCAGAATTGGGAAAAATTGACATTTTTGAGGAATGTAAATTCCATATACAAAGTCAGAATGGTGTAGGAGGATAGGCATTGGAATATTATCTAGATTGGAATAGTGGTGCACACTTAGTATTTGAATAAGGGATTCATATGTCCTAGAGAGATTTGAACATAAGAGTGTCTGTGACCTTATTTTGACAAAATAAATTGTCAATTAAGGGCAATTTCCATAGTTGCACAAATGGGTGAAAAAGAAAAGAATGCATTAGAACCCTGTGAATTATTCCATGAGTCTAATTCTATTAAATCATATTTTTTTATGTTTTTACTTTCATTCCTAAGATGTCTAATAAATATCTCTATGATGCACAATGTTTGCAGTTGTTAAGCTTTGAATAGTTGTAGTAGAGGGCAATAGACAGAGGGAAATAGTCTCCAAAAGAAAATGGTGACCATGAATGATGCTCAACACCCTTATGAACATGATGAATATTTCCTAAGGGAAAATATGCAAAATGAAAATTCTAAGACTGGGTCAAATCGGTGGAGAGAAAATCACCATTCAAAATTTGGTTGAAACCATGATAAGTTTCAATGAAATAATGATGAAGGATCAGGAAGAACATAACCAAATAAATGTTTCTATTTTGCAAAGCCTCAATGTTATGCAGAAGAATGTTAACCTTGGGTCTAATCTAAGCAATGTGGGTCAAGAAGGAATAAATGTCGAGATATACTCTAGAGGTCACTCCAAGAAGATGACTCTGAGCCCAAGAAAGAGTTATGTGAGTAAAAATCCTAGAAATCCCTCCTCAATATATTATTTTAGTAGGTCATGTGATTCGAGAGGTTCTCAAAGTATCCCAAAGCATACTTCTAACATGTTTGAAGGAACAAGAAAATCCAAAAGGATTCCAAAAGGAGAATTAAGGAAGGAAAGGCCTCCAACATTTGAGGGAGAGAGTAAGACGGGTCAAGAGGCAAAGGCATGGATTCTTGGAATAAAAAAGTATTTTAAAATTCATGGTTACTCAAGAAATGAAAAGGATAGAACTGTTATCTACAATTTAAATGGCAGAGCTTCAATTTGGTGGGATCATCTCATGCAAGTGAAAGGAATCAATGAAAGAAGAATCAGTTGAGAGAGATTTAAGAAATATTTCAAGGAAAAATACCTTTATGTCAAGTATTATGATAACAAGAGGAAGGATTTAAATTAACTAAATTTGGGATAGAAGTATATGGAAGAACATGTCCAGAATTTCTTGTAATTGGTTATTTATGTGTATTACATCAAATATGAAAGAGAAAAATCCATTGCTTTGTTGGAAGTTTACCTCGGAATTTTAGAGATAGGATTGAGTTTGTTAATCCACAAAATATTAATGAAGCCATTAGGATGGACATGCATTGTTATGAGCAGATAAAAGGAAAATCATAGGTTAATATATCATTTAAAGGAAATCAAAAGGGAAGGTTTGACCAAAGAAGAACTGGATTCAAGCCAACATTTAAAAATCTGCCAAGGACTTTCTAAAAGGACCAACAAACAAAAAGTGGAACTAAGCCAACAGTAGCAGTAGAAAAAGGACCAAAGTGAATACTTCAGCATTGGGGATGTGGATAACCCCACATGCTTAAGGAATATCAACATCGGAAGGAGAACCCTCAATGCTTACACAACTTAGAATCAACAATCAAAGTGGATAATATGGAAAGAGAAACTCCACAAATTTATGCAGCGTTGGATAACCATTAAGAATACCATCAATCAACAGTAGTGGAAGTTGGAGGTAAGATTGCTAAGTAATCTATTTCTATTTTGATTTATCGAAGTTCTACTCATAGTTTTGTTTCTTGAAAAGTGGTTGAAAATTAATCTCTCGGAAAGGCAAAGCATAATAAACCATGGTTAGTTCAATTATCCACATGGAAAAAGAGGAAAGTGAGTGAAGTAGTGATGGATTTCCACATAGAGTTGAATGGACTCCTCATGAAAGTAAAGTTAAATGTCCTACCATTAGGATCCTATTATTCTCTTATTGGCATGGACTGGATGGAAAAGCATAGAGTTAAGATAGACTGTTATGAAAAGGTTCTTGAATGCATTGATGAAGAATGAAGGGCGAGGTTTGTAAGAGGAATTCCCAATAAAGTTTCAATAAGGAATATTTTATCCTTACATTTAAGAAGGTTTTACAAGAAAGGTTTTTAGTTATATGCATTGCATATATCAAATTCTCTAGAGGACAAATGACCATGGATAGAAAACTATCCATTGTTGCAAGAGTTCAAGGATATGTTTCATGATGAAAGGTCAGAGATTCCATCACAAAGAGAAATTTATTTTACAATCGATGTTGTTTCAATATCAAATCTAGTTTCGAAATCTCCTTATAGAATGAGCACGCCAAAATTTGTAGAGTTAAAGATACAACTACAAGAATTAATAGACAAAAAGTATATGATACCAAGTGTGTCTCCTTGGGGAGAAATGGTGTTATTTTTCAAGAAGAAGGATGGGTATTTAAGTTTGTGTACTGATTACATGAATCTAAATAAAGTGACTGTCAATAATAAGTATCCATTTTCCAGAATTGATGATTTGTTTGATCAAATGAAGGAAGCCAAATTGTTTTCAAAAATTGACTTGAGATATGGTTATCATCAAGTTAGTATAAAGGAAATATATTTTCAGAATATAGCTTTCCAAACAAGATATGGCCATTATGAGTTCATGGTAGTGTCATTTGGTCTTACCATTGCACTCGCCACATTCATGTGCCTCGTGAATAATGTTTTTAGAAAGTATTTGGACAAGTTTGTGTTAGTGTTCTTGGATGGCATTCTTATTTATTCAAAGAATAAAGAATCAACACGAGGAACATTTAAGAGTGGTGTTGCAAGTTCTTAGAAAGAACCAATTGTATGCAAAGCTAAGGAAATGTGAATTTTACGAAAAAAAGGTATGGTATTTGGGTCATGTTATCTCAAAAGAAGGAACTGCAGTGGATCCGGAAAAGATTGAAGCCATAATGAATTGGCCCACTACAAAGAATGTCACCAATGTTAGATATTTTATGGGTATTCTGGGCTACTATAGAAGGTTCATTGAAGGATTTTCCAATATCTCTCATCTAATTACATCATTGCAAAGGAAGAATGCAAATTTTGTATGGTCTAAAAAATGTGAAGGAAGCTTTCAGCAGTTGAAGAAGCTACTTATGAGCACTCCTGTTTTGAATATTGCAGATCCAAAGAAGGAGTTTGTAGTTTGCACAGATGCTTGCATTGAAGGATTAGGTGGAGTGCTTATGTAAGAAGGCTTCGTGATTTTCTATAATTTAAGAAAATTAAAAGAGCATGAAAATAATTATGCAACTCATGATTTAGAAATAGTAGCCATTGTACATGCTCTCAAGATGTGGAGACATTATTTGTTGGGAAGAAGATTCAAACTTAGGACAGAACACATGAGCAAGTATTTGTTTGATCATCCAATCTTGAATGTTAAGTAAGCTAGATGGATGGAATTTCTATGTAAATTTGATTTTGAAATCAATCATGTAAAAGAAAAAGATAATAAGGTTGTAGACGCCCTTAGCAGAAATTTTCTTGTGGAAACACTAAGTATCTACAAATCATATTTGAGTACAAGAGTTCTTGAATCCAAAAGAAACAATGAAAGTTATCTTCAAGTTAAAGAAAAATTGCAGCAGGAAAAATTACATGAAAAGTGTGAAGGATATTAGCTCAGGGAAGATGATATTCTTGTTTATAAAGATAGATTGTACATCATGAATTGTGTATATTTAAAGAAGCTAGTAATGGAAGAAATTCATAAAATGTCTTACTCTGGAAATCCACGATATCAAAAGTCTATAACAACAGCAAGAAATTGATACTTTTGGCATGGAATGAAGAAGGAATATAGGAATACATTGCTTGATATCAAAGGTGCCAATAACTCAAAGCAGATCATCAAAACCTAGCAGGACTATTGCATCCCTTTCCCATTCTAGAATGGCAGTGGGAAATAATTTCTATGGAATTTATAACAGGATTTCCAATGACAATGAAGAAGCATGATTCAATTATGGTTGTGGTGGAAAATCTATCAAGGGTAGCTCAATTTATTCCAGTCAAGTCCACTCATAAATAAAGTGATATATGAAAGGGCTATTTCAAGAGTTGGGAACTTAACTGAATTTTAGTACGGCGTATCATCCTCAAACATATGGCCAAACTGAGAAGGTGAATCAAATCCTTGAGGAAATGTTAAGAATGTATGTGATGGATAAACCATCCAAGTGGGAGGATTACCTACACTTAGTAGAATTTACATACAATAATGGAAACCAATCATCATTGGGAATGAGTCCATTTGAAGCATTGTATGGCAGAGGATGTCAAAATCCAATTAATTGGGATAGTCCAGTTAACATGGTAGTGCTTGGGACAAAAATTCTCAAGGAAATGGAACAAGTTAATATCGAGCATAATTTAAAGGCATCCCATGACAGGAAGAAGATTTATGCATATTTGAAAATAGTTCACAAGGAATTTAAAATTGGGGATCATGTTTATTTAAGAGTGAAGCCAAGGAAAATTTCCCTAAAGTTTGAAAGTTGTGCCAAGTTGGCACCGAGATATTATGGGCCATTCAAAGTCCTTGATAGGATAGGACCAATTTCATATATGATTGCATTTCCTACTAACATGAGAGCTCATAATTATTTCCATGTTTATTTACTTAAGTATGTACATGATCCTAATCACATAATTGATTAATACAAGGGGAACCCGAAGAGTTCCAATAGGCTCATTTGGCATCCTCGATAGGAAGGTAACATTGCTCCATAACCAATCCATAAGATGAATAAAGGTGCAATGGAAGTAGCTTGGTCCCAATGAGACTACATGGGAGTTAGAGGATGATATAAAAGAGGCATACCCATTTTTGTTCAAGTTTTGAGAACAACGAGGACAATGTTATTCTAAGGGGAGGGGAATGTAATACCTCATGCAAATATTGTGTATATGTGTTGTATGAGTCCTAGAATGAAGCTCAATTCCAAGGCCCCACTAGTGAATTCTCAGATATTAAAGGAAATAAATTTATATTATGTTAGCCATGAGCTAGTAAGCCATGGAAATTGTATAAGCATGTAAATTTTTTTAAATACAAATAAAAATACCAATAGTTGGCTATGGAAGAAACTAAAATGAGGGGTCCATGTGTATCCACTAAGGATAGGTGAGGGGGTTGTGGGATTGAACCTTGTGTTTCCAAATGTCATATTGAGAACCCATATTGAGTAGCTATGTTGTCATTTATTTATGTTGTAAAGAAGTAGTTGGGGAAATGAGCTCATAAAATTAATGGAGCACGACCAACCCAAAAATTCATATGGAAATTCATGGGCTCAATTTACTTGACCCATAAGTCATATTCCTCATGTGAATTCACATTCCATCCTCCCAATTCCATTATGGAACAACCAAAGAGGAATTATGAGCAAGCTATGCATTCCTAGCTGTGTAAAAACCATAAATTGCAACTTGGAAAGAACCCACGTTTTGAAGTGACAAAAACACCCAAAAATTCACGTGAGGAAAAAAATCCAGTGGGGAATCCATAGATAAAAACCCCAAGGTGAAATTGAGAGTGTGAGTAGCCCAAAAGCCCATGGGAAAACTCAAATTTGGAAGCCCAAAATTGTAATTTCTTCATTTACAGTCAAGTATCCAAATTGGTGAGAAATCTAAGAGTAGATTGTAGTGGGAGAGAGTTTAGAGGTTGGAATATCTTGATAAACCCAATGAAGGCAAGAATATATGAGGATTTATCATCTTGAACCTTTTTATGCCCACCCTGAAGAGCACTCGATATAAGGGTTTCTTGAGGGACTATGTAGCAGAGAAGAGGACCTTCCTTGTGTTGGGTGTGGTAGGTAATGTGGATGCCAGGGTTGTTTGAATTCAAATAGATATTCCTGTAGATTTTTGGTTGAGCTCACTGGCTTATCTATATCCTTCCATGCCTTCCTACTTGCTTGACAAACCCAGTTGTGTGTTGGCTTAGTATGAGTCCTTCTACATATGGCTATGAGTGAGCCTGAGTAGTTCCTCCTTAGTAGATACACATCCTAGCTTGGGGTTGGTGTTTGAGCTGATTCGCTGAAACAATAGAGGCTGGACATAGACCTATGGTTGGGTGGAACGGTGCTCTTCCATAGTGAGTTGTTTTGAAAACTTCAGTTAAAATATAAGTGCTTACTGTGTTTTTATTGCTGTCTCTAATTATTTCAATTTTATGTATTATGAGTGACTATTTTCTTATGCACTATATTGAATAAATTAGTCCAGTTGAATTACTAAATTGGAAGCATGTGAATAGCCTGAAAATGAGTTTTAATTTTGTGCATTATTCTACTGATTATGCCTATGATGAACATGCTGGTAATTGCATGCTATGTGTTCATTAGCAGGATTTAATTCAGTTGTGTAATTTATTTATGCATCGCATGCATTTAGTTGTTAATGAAATTTTATAATATGGATGTGAGGGAAAAATTTAGCAACCCCCACATATTTCATGTTCCCTCCGTGGTCGGGTTGATGGGAGGGTACATGACACTATTCATTAAGCACACAAGGCATGTGGGAGCGTTGGGGTCTGGATGGGAACTTTCAATCTATCATCTTAACTTGCACCATATGCAAATCAAAGGAATTTAGGATCAATACAAAGAGGAATGAGATCCCTAGAACTTGGGAACCACTATGATTCTTCGGGTCCGCTTTGGAATGAAGCTTTCTTCAACTACCAATAGAGTGATCAAAATGAGCCATTCTTCTCCATGTGATAGAAGAATGAACAACTAACCAAGGTCATGAATGCATTCAAATGGGAGAGAAATAGTTTCCATAATGACTACCTAGTTTCACATTGAAGCTTATGCAAATGAGATCGTAAGCAGTACATTCGCGTGGGAGGAGAGGGCATTCCACTATCTACAATGACTTAGCAATGTACAACAATGAGTCTGGAAATGCCATGGAGTTGGGATGTCACCAAATGGAGAGTGACTCATGCCAAAAATATGTCTATCAGTCATCATACAAAACAAGAAAAATAATTATGCACCTTACATGGGGATTTAACAATAAGATGATTTATCATTTCATGAGTTTTTAAAATTATTTAAGAGGAAAATCCATTCTATATATACTCTTCAAAATTTGTAATAAAACTATAGAGCATAAAACCTTCATTAACATATTATGTAACATATACCACTCATAGAAGCATAACTTTCCATTTATAGTATCAAATAATCAATTACACATATGAATCTAAAACTTATACTAAATAAATTGTCTCAAGCTTCAAGCTTATTATATCATATACTAATAGTAATTTTTATTTTTTTGGTAACTAATGCTTTTAAATCATTTGCTTTCCCATGCAGGTGTCTCAATTTTGTCATATACTAAATTACTTTTTTGTGTTTTTCCTCCTTTGATTTTTTTTATTACGTCTCGTTTTCCTTGAAACTAATGATTCCCTATTCCATAAACGCCTCTCTCAATTTAATGATGATGATGATCATGTTATTAAAACTAGGTTACTGTTCCAATACTGAGCTATATATGGAATACTCAACTATATAGAAGAAAATCTAATCCTCATGCAAGTTTTATATTTTTTAAATCTTTAAAACGTCCCTTTAACTATTAAAACAATGTACTATAACATTAATTTAATAAATAATGAATCCTTTTAACGTGGATTTCACCTCAAACCTCGTTTAAGTTTAAGTGATGTTTGACAGCCATTCCAATGAATTGGCAGCAACGCTTATTAGCATACTTGATTTTAGCCTGATGACTACCAACCATCACATTTTTATAATGATGTATCCAAATTTCCTTTGTTTTGTAAATTTGATTTACAACTTCATCATGATTTTGAAAAATGCAAATTTCATATTTATAGATGGAGGAAGCATTGTTAGTTTTCTAAAATATTAATTTAAATTTTTCGTGGGTTAGAAATTTAACTTTATTACTAATTTTAAGAATTACTCTCATTTGAATGAATTTATTTTTACAAGTTTTAATTAGCATCTTTGGTACGTGGAGATTGAGTTGTTTATGATCTTAAATCAGTATATCAATTATTAAGAATAATTTAAACATTTGAAACATGAATTAAAATTGTTAAATATAAAAAAGATTCATATTTATTAAGATAAGTAAACTAGGAGTCATATTTTGAATACAAGTATATTTAAAAAATTAAGAAACATGAACCTTCTTAGTTCGTATGATCTTGAATATTTAAAAATGACATAATTGATTTTTTAACACAAGAAACAATGGTCTTTCTCATTTTTCTTATAATTTTATTCTCCTCATAGTAGGTAGATTGGAAGCTCTTTGATAAACAAACCAAATTCTCAAAAAACAATCCCAAAAAACTCTCAAGTTCCCAACAACAATGAAGTTCTTTGTACCCCAACCCAAGCTCCTTGGAGCAACAAAACATGTTGTACGATTATACCTGTAAAACTATGGAACAAATTGTTGATGAGTATCAAAGGCATCCTCCAAGTACCATTCTTAACCAAGTGATTCAAAATCTATGTTCACTAACAAAACCTATCGTATTTTCTATAGTACACAAACTAACATGGTCCTTGAAATGTAGAGTGAGAGATATAATATAATTAAAAAAAAATTATTGGTAGTTGTCAAGGGATGCATCTATTAGGAGAAATGCCAACACCGCTTATTCTTTGATTCTATTCCGAAGAATCAAGGTATGTCTAGAAGTACATAATCTAGTCAATCATTACATAGTCAAAGTTGGCTCCCAAGGAGCAAGTGCCACAAAGGAAATTTGAAACTAGATGGGAGAGAATAACAACATTCCTCCCAACCATCTCATATACACTCATGTGTTCGTATATAATATAATTAATATTTATATATAAGATTTCAATATGTATGCTTAATATAAAAATGCTTTATAGAAAAATAAAATAAAAATACCAAAATTATAAATAATAAATCTGATATTTATATAGAAATGGTGTTACTTTATATATAAATTTATTTTAAAACTCATTTATATATACAAATGCAATGATGAAATTTTTAAATGAAAACATAAAATAACTATGTAATTTTTTTATTATCTATAAATAAGTGTACATTGTCACCAAGGGAAATGACAACTTTTTATACATGATAATACAAAAAAATGTCTAAAAATAAGGAAAATGAAAGAATTTCACATTTTTGAAGTTTATTGAATTGCTTGAAAATAAGTGGTACACTCTTATTTAGGAAAATGACAATTTTTTTAAGAAAAAGTTGCAATTTATATTCTATTAAATAACCAAAATCACATTTTGTAAGTGCTCAAAGCACAACACACATAAACCGAGTATATGTGCATGCTACACTTGCATGAGTACAAGTGAAACCTGATTTACAAGAATAAAATTGCAGCAGTAGTGTACATATCATTTCTTACCTTTTATAAAATAATCTTCGATCTTTCTCTTTTTCCCTTTTTTCTTTTTAGCTTTTGGTCACCCTTATGTATTAATTGTAACTCCCATAGTTTGACTAGACATGTTTACCGTCATACACACTACACTATATTTTGCTTATTATCTGTTGGAATCAGCTAGACTCAGTAAACTATATTTTGTCTTTTGACTAGGCATGTTTACCGTCATACACATTACACTTTATTTTGCTTATTATCTTTTGGACTCAGCTAGACTGAGTAAACTGTACTTTGGTACATTAGAACTGATTATATGTTACTACTATACTGATGATGTTACTATGCTTATGTTGATACTATGAGTATGATGTGATGATGTTACCATTCTTATAAAATTTTACTATGATTATGTGATTTTGATGGTGTGGTTATCATGAGATTTTCGTATTTCATAATGACAAGTGTATGTTTACTTATCATCTTTGATGGAATATGATATATATGATGTGGTACATGGATACCAACCCATGAGGGTATAGACCCAGTATGTTGAGAAGTATGGAGGTATTTCCCACCCTATGGTTCTTATGCTACCTAAGGTCGTGGGAAGGTTGTGTAGAGTCACGCTCCCCTAGACGTGTGATGACGACGGTCAGATGTCTGCTAGGAGGGGTTGGGTATGTTGTTTAGTTGATGCTAACACTCTTAGTTTCTATATGGGTCTAGTTCAGTGAAGCTGACACACATTTGTACTAGCAGAGGAAGGATAGGGAGGATGCAGAAGTTGGATATGATGGGAGGATGTGTTAGCCAGTATTGTGGGGGATTGGGGGTTCTATGGAAATAGGTAGTGGTAGTAGGCATCCCTCCCCTGAATGTAACTGATTAATTGATCACTGTAAATCTAAGTATAATGATGTTGAATCTTGTTTATTTAAACCATTAGATAACTCATATCGATAAAATGATTATGTTAAAGTATCTATGACTATTACGTATGCATCGTTATTATTAATTAGCAGATATGCATAGGAAGGATATGCTTACGTATAGTACATATGTGATTTGTACATGCACTAGCTACGCATGAAGACTTTGCATATATACACTAGTATCATTATACAAGTGCTCACAAGATTAAATAATTGTGTAAGTTGTTACAAAATAGTAAGTTATTATACATTGGTAATGGAAGTTAAGATTTGTAAGGCAGGTATTAACTAGTCACTTAGTGTTCCTTAAATTGCATGTGAGCACTATAATCAATAATTTATTAAGTGTCGTCATTGAAATTATTGTCATAAATTGTCGTAAGTAAGCATGAACATTGTTCCATATTCGACAATAGAATTGTATTATTGAATTATTAATTACAATTAGTTTTACCCTTAATGATACTTGTCTATAAGTGTAAAAGTACTATGTTGGTAATTTATCACTTAAAAACTTAACAAACGGTAATGCATGCTTATTATTATTATTACTATTTATTCAATAATTATTATTTTTATTATTAATATCTTTATAAATTATTACTTTTATTTTTTAATTTTGTTAAATAAGTAATTTCATAATTCTAGTTAAATTAATGGACTATTCTACCTCCTTGGATAAGTGGAATAACATATTATTTTAAACAAATTGGGAGTGAATTGTCCAAATAAAATAATATTATATTAATATTAGATGAATATTTAAACAAATTGAAATCAGAGCATCCTTGTCAAATCTGATTTTGATTAAGTAACCAAGACATTGGAATCTTCATTATGTTAGTTCATGCTTATTAATTATTATTTTATCGTAGAACATTTAAACCATAAGTGGTAGGTGGATTCGTCAATTAAGAAGATAAGCCTCATAAATCTACCCAGTAGTGGTCATTCTTAAGAATTAATAAATAATTGAAGTTAGCCTGACAGAAATAATTTAATAAACATTATTGTTTGAACTAATTGAGAGAAAAACAGGATCTTATAAACATATTAAATATTAAATTACCTTGAATAGTGGAAAAGGGATTAATGGGTTTGGGTTTCGAGAGGATAAAGGGAAGGCGATGGAATAAGGTTGAAGGACGCATAAGGAATTTGGGCATATAGGAAAGGTTGGAGGGAGTAGTCGGGGATATTCGATCTAGGTTTTTGGGGAAAAAGAAATTAGAAAGGGAAGGAGAAAACCTTGTTGAAGAGAGGAAGGGGAAAACTCTTATTTGGTAACTAGAACAAGGAAGCTCTTATTGGGCGATTTGCATAATCCCCATCCTTTCATAATTTTAGTAGGTTTGATCTCGAGATCATATTCTTAGAGTGTAGTAATCTAGTGGGATGATATTTTCTCCCCCAAGTCCTTTTGTACTAGTAGGTTTCTTAATGTAGGAGCACCTGTGCAATACATCTGTCCAAGTGTGTCTCCATGGGGTGCAACCATGTTATTTGTAAAAAGAAAGATGGATACTCAGGTTATGTATTGATTACAAATATTTAAACATAGTTACAATAAATAATAAGTATCCTTCACCTCGAATTGATTATCTTTTTTATTAAATGAGAGGGGCAAAGGTATTTTCAAAGAGTGACTTAAGGTCTACATACCATCATGTGAGAATCAAGGAAGAATAAATCCACAAGTATGGGAACTATGAGTTCATGGTGGTTCCATCTGGTCTCACTAATGCACCGCCTACATTCATGTGTCTCATGAAAGTGTTTTCAACAAGTATTTGGACAAGTTTGTTCTTCTTTTTCTAGATTGAATTCTTATTTATTCTAAGAATGAAGAGGAGCATTACTAACATTTAAGAATGGATTTGCAACTGCTAAGGGAGCATAATTTGTATGCAAAGCTAAGAAAATGTGATTTCTATAAAAATAAAATTCATTATTTGGGTCAAATTATTTAATAAGGAGGAATATTAGTGGATTTAGAATAGATTGAGGCCATTATGAATTGGAAAAATCCAAGGAATGTGATAGATGTGAAATCCTTTATGGGTCTTGTTTTTTATTACAAAAGGTTCATTGAGGGATTCTCCAAGGTTGCACACCCATTCTTTTATTTGAAAAATAATAGAATAAAAATTTGAGTGGACACAAAAATGTGAAGAAAGCTTCCATCTATTGAAGAAGATTCTTAAAAGTTCTCCCATTTTAAAAATTGCAACCTTGTAAAATATTTTGGGGTGTGTACGGATGCATGTAAACATGGAATTGGAGGGTTTTTCATGCAAGAAAATATAGTGGTATGTTATGAGTAAAGAAAGATAGAAGAACAATGAGAATAATTAAGATACCTATGATTTAGATCTTGATGCACCCATAGTGCACACTTAAAAAATGTAGAGGAATTATTTGATGGGTAGGAAATTTGAGCTTACGATAGACCATTGTGGTTTGAAATATTTATTTGAGCAGCCAACACTAAATGTAAGGAAAGCTATGTTGCTAGAATTTTTCTGTAAATTTTATTTTGAGATCAAACACATAAAGGGGATAGAGAAAACTGGATGATGCACTTAGCAGAAAAATGCATGCATTGCATGTAGCAGCCATTAGCATTTTCCAATCTGATTTGAGGAAAAATATTGTTGACTCTCTTATCGAAGATCACGGGGGCGTCGCCGATGGAACATTATGATATCACATTCGTTCATATTGGGCGGTTAAAAATGACCAAAAAAAAAATTATATTGGGCATATATTTGGGGTTAAAAGGTTTTTTCTTTATTTTAATAAACAATATGCAATATATTGGGGATTTTTTATCCCGACTAGGGAAGAAATGGGGTGAGATCAGTTCCAGGAGTTTTCCATCGATCGATTGGGGGAAAGATCGGTTCCAAGAGTTCGCCATTGATCGAAATCCTAGGGTGCACGCTAGCAGAATGAAAGTAAATTTATAGTATGAGGCACATTTTTCCATCGTGATCCAAGTTATTTCATTGCTCAACTAGAAGTGAGGACAAAAGTGTTTCACTATCAATCGAGTATTCCCTTCGCCCTGCAAGTGGCTCAGTAGGACTAGCAACCAAACAAGTAGCAAGAATCTTAAGTCAAGGTATAACCCGTGGTTTCTGCAGATTTAGTTCCACCTATTCAAGTTCGATAGTCCATTGCATACCTTTCAATTCGAGAGCGCTTCGAGAGCCATAACCCTGCACCGACCATGCTACCCGGCACTTCATTTGCCAGGGATAGAACGGTACACTCCACCAGCCACCATATTTGTGTAGATAGATATGTGTATAGAAGTGGAATCCAAAGTCTTCATCTGAACCGAGTGTAGGTGGGCCCATAAAGGTAAATAGGTTTCTGTTATTCTTTATTTTTTTTTCTTAAGTTTTGGATCTGATGGTTTATTGCAAGTCTGGTTTGTTCTGGTAGTTGCAGTGGATTGATGCAACAATGTTATAACGTAGGTGTTGTTTGACCACTGTGGTGAGCAATGGATCAATATATTAGTGCTCTGTTTCTCAAAGAAGCATGTGATTTTCAGATTTGTGCTTATCACGAATTAAGTAGGGGAGTGGTAATTATACTATTTTTTTTCCTGCCTATGTACTTTCCTCTTAATATCATGTTTCTTGGAAAAATTCTCATAATGGATTTGATTAGATGTATCTTTTTGCATTTTCAATATTTCAGGAGGACTCATCAATTGCTTCTTGGATTTTATATTTTTTTTGTAAACTGTACTTTCTCCACAGAATCCTTTAAGCTTTCATCAATACATTATCAAGATTTCCCATCATCAGTATTAAGCATTCATTAATACATGATTTGGATTTCCCATCATCAATTTGAGAAATTGAAGTTGAGCAATGGTGACTTGGTGGAGCTATCCAACAATTAATAGGGGTTTAGAGGGGCCTGGTTATGTGCATGGCTTGTAAAAAAGCAGGGGGTAGGGTACTTGGTGGAGTACAGAGACCTTGTGAATGATAAGGATGAGACAAAACAACTGAGGTAGAGAGTAGACAAGCTTCACATAAGGAAAATCCCTCTGGAGCAGAGTAAAGATCAGTTAATTATGTATGAGGAAGTTGATGCTTATGAGAATGATGGGTGTGGTCACAAAGGTCCTTAACTATCATGATTATATAATATACTTCTTGCAGACAAAAGAAAAGATGATATTTAATCATGCCAAATTGCGCCCCATCTCGAATTCATAGATAACAAATGGGTTGAAGCTTCCAAGGTATGCACATTACTTCTCTTCTTTCACCTCACTGGAATTGATAGTGTTTTTGAATGAATGACAGGATTTTTTCCCTTAGCTTAGTCCTCAAATGGATAAAGTGCTTTTAAGTTTGTTGTTTTCCCATTGTTTTCTGATTTTTCTGTAATGTTTATTTCTTATTTCTTCCGCTGTCCAGGCTACCCTATTCATGTTTGTATTTTTTTTTAACACATTTGTTCCAAGTATCATGTTCTAGCCTGGCATACTTTTAGGTTTGTCCGTGCACTTCTAAGTGGATTTTACTGTGTTGGGACCTCTGTCAATCAGGACACTGAGGTTCAGATGTTTTCTATAACGTCTATTATTGGTAATCTAGTGAGTGTTATAGATAGGATATTGTTCCTGAGTTGTGAATATTGTTCACCTCTGGGCCTTCTAAGAAATCTTGGCCTGTCTTTTTGTCTTTGCATTTCACATTTAAAAATGATATTTCTGCGGATTTGTGTAGACCCTGGCCTACAGGAGGCTTTTTGCTTTCATCCATGTACACAAGGATCTCGTACTTGTTGAATTAAATAATACTCTCCAAGTCTAGATATCTAACATCTGTTTCCCCAAAAAAATTTGTTGATCTATAACCTCTTCTACCTACAACAAAATCTTTAACCTAACAACAATAGTCAGGTTCTGCACTCTCTTTAATTGCTAACTCTTGTATTGTTGGTTCCATATAATAGTCAGAATGCCAAATCTTTGGTATAAGAGCTTCAATATCTGTAGTCTGTATATAAGTTATGGCAGCTTCACCATTTCTATCTCTAGATATTGACGGGTTAGATGTTGATGTAAATTTATCAATGGATTTTGATGGCAGAGGACTGTTATGAAGATCTTCATTATCAGTATCAGCACTTGGCCATGTATCGGTAGTGCCTATCAAACATAGGAAAACAACAAGTCAAAAACGTCAGAAACCAAGGGGAATAATTATGAATAAGATAAATACATCATTTTACTATTCCCTACATATTAGAAAAATTGAAATCAACAAATGATCAAGCAGATTAGGTATAAATACTTTGAGGTTCTTGTGCAAAGGAATTTTCAAGACTAGGTTGTCCAGTGATAGTGTCCACTTCCAATGTGGAACATTGTTCCTGCAATTTATTCACAAACAATTCTCTTATCTCTATATTTGTACAATTTTAAAGCACACACACAAACTAAATATTGAAACACCTACTACTTTAACTTCAATGACTCGGGTACATTTTTTAACAGCTTTTCATAATATTCTATTTAGCATCTCAACCATAAGCTAATGCACATGAGCCATAAATTATCACATCAAGCAGTTCACACTTTACTCGCATACAATTAAGTATTATGTAAATTTGACTGTATACGCTTTATTTTTTACAAAATATTTACTCATTAGAATTAGAGAAAAATCTAAACTTAGAAACACTTCTACATACAGAGTCACCTAATAGTGTTGAACCATAAACATTTATTGCTTGATAGAAAGACATCATAAAATTCAAAATTGCATAAGTTTGGTGTACAATTATGGGTGGAAGTCCACAGAGGGAAATATGGATCTGCTGTTGATATTCAAGTTAATGTAGGGAACAGGCGCCATATCTAAAATTCATACAATACCCAAAAAACCTAATCATCTAAGCAACAGATATTCCGAGAGAAGAGCATCCAAAAATTCTGAAGTTCAGATTAGTTTATCATTTTTCTGAGATACACTTATGTGTTGTGCAAAATTGTCCATTCCTAATGTGTTTCTTTATATATCTACAGGAACCAATTTAGAGGTTTGGATTGTAAAAGCCCTGCATCTAACGATTTTCTATTGGCATAGGTATATATTCTTTTTTCATGTCTTCATTATGGATAAACTTTACTTGGAAATTTATTTGAAGTGTTGGCCATAATTTTTTCAATATCATATAGTTTATTTGTAATTTTGTCTATCCTACATTCTACTTCCCTCTCTTTCGGTAAATTTTTTTATCAAAAACCTTAGACATGCATGTTTAGGAGGTGACACTCATGAATTTTCCCGACCTGGGGTATTTTTTTTTTGGTTTGATATCTACATTGTGGTAACAAACAATAATAAAATATGTTCTCTAGCCATACATTTCTTTTTTTGGCTACATAGTGAAGGAGCACTAACTGGGCATCTTGAATGATTGGTTCTTATAGGCATGCCAATGGAAATCCATTGAATACTTCTGCAGACACATTGTGGAACATCACTAATTGATGTTATTTTTACTTTTCTATGACCAGTAAACAGTAAGAAATCCAGTCTACTCCGTTTCCAGTATGTTTTGGTTTCTGTAATAAGCAATGCTAAAAAGTCTCCAATCAAAATCATTTTAGAAGATACAACTAGAATTTATTTATCTTAGTATACAAAGAGGATATACATTTGGGAAAATCAACATTCCTATTTTTTTTTTAAAGAAAGTGGGCACAGTTTTCTAGTTAGCCATTGGAAATAGTGATTACAACTAATGGAGAATATATAAGGATATTGAATTGAGGCCTTGCTCCTGTAGTATAAGAACACCACTGATCACGTATGATAAATCCAAATGTAGCTTGGGATATTTTTTAGGCTTGTGGGATTTTGCATCATTTGGATGTCTTTTGTCTGGCCTGGGATTATGGTCTGTGATTACATGCAATGTTAATTATGCAATTGACAATTGCAAAGAAGGAAATGGTGATCCAAACTTATAGTTAGCTATCTTAATCCATAGTCAGTACAAGAACAACATTGATCATGTATGATAAATCCAAACACAACTTGGGATATTTTTGAGGCTTGTGGGATTCTGCAACATTTGGATGTCTTTTTCCTGCCCTAGGATTATGGTTTGTGATTACATGCAATGTTAATTATGAAATTGACAATTGTAAAGAAGGAAATGGTGATCCAAACTTATAGTTAGCTATATTAATCCATAGTCAGATCAAATGTTATCTCTACCTTGATCCTGTTTCAGTCTAAAAAGGATAAAGTTGATTCATATAAAATCCCAAGTTCAATCTAATCTCAAAGATGGCCACCTCAAAAACAAAAAGTGTTTGTGATTACAGTTAATGGAAAACTTGAAATAGTTTATTGTAGTAATGTTGATTATAGCTAATGGATAGATGCCAAATACATATTGAATTGAGAAATACCAAACAAGGTATTAGTACAATTAGACTACTCAACATAAATTGTCAAAAAGAAATTCGGCTTCATTCGTTTGACCAATTATGCCAAACACATAGTATGCAAAGTCAACACACCCTTAAGCATATATGAACACTTACTAATTACATACTTCGTTCTCTTTTCCTAATACTTACCATAAGATGGGTGTTATTGTTTGGCACTAGCTTTTAGAAGAATTTTAAAGAGCTCTGCATGTGTCTTGGGTGTCTTCCCTGTGTTGTTGGTTCTCCTCAGGTTGTGTCATCGGTACTATGCATGTTAGGGCTTCATAGCTTCTGTGTTTGTGTTGGGTTTTGTATGCTAGGGATTTCTCTGCTTTCCAAACCCTTGCTACATATGCTAGGGCTTCCTTTGCCTCAAGATACATATCTAAATGGATAGAGAATGGCTACAATACGACTAGGGATTTCTTCAGGTTATGTGGAAATCCTTCTGTGTGAACTTAACAAATACAAATAGACTTAAGTCTCACAGAAGAGTATTGAAATAATGTAACTTCTAAGGACATTCTACTTGTACTTTACTTTATTATTATTATTCCTCCTTTGGGAGATGTCATTAATGTAAAAGGTCATGTAAAAGTACAAGTCACACCAGTTTCCACTGGCTCCACTAAAGAAGTTGTAGCCTTTGCAACACATGTAGACATAGCTTCCTGAGCACAGTGATGTCGTTTAGAGGGAGGAAAGGAAATTTCATCACTTGATAGGATACTTCACAAACAATATTTATCATCCTTTGGTGGAAAACACATAGGCCTTTCCATAAAAATTGAAGACATCTTCCCATGTGGCAAATCACCTTCAGTTTTAAGACTGTTAGAACTTAAGATATTATTAGTTCTCGAATGGAATTCATTTAGCACACAAGCATTATCTGATGCCATATTTTCTCCATTATTGTCATTGGCACTTGCTATGCCTCCTTTATTTGAGCCTTCTACAATTTTCTTAGTTTCATCTTCATCTTCAATTCTTGCCATTTTTACCAAATGCAAATGTTCATCAAAGTTAAGTTTCCTTGCCTTGATCTGTGTCATTTTCTTTTGATGATCTACTCTAGATAATATTTCAAGAACATTTTCTTCTTACGTGAAAATATTTATCTTTATTTTATTATCCATGCAAAGATGGGATTGGTTTTATAAAGGCCCATCTCCTCACAAAGAGTGGCAGTGGCCAAAATATAGATTAGAGTGGGTTTATGATACCCAACTCAAATACAAACCATAGTGATAGCGGCTGAACTAAAAGAGAGAATTCTATGGATATCAAACTCAAGTAGGTGATCAACCATAGCCAAAATAAAGAAATAAGATGGTTTATGGATATCTCAACATAGGGTCAGTCCTATGTACAACATCCTCCCTGAAGATGAGTGGAAGGTCAATAATAGAAAGGAACATATCACATGTGATATCACAGCTTCCCCCCTTAATGTTTATTGCGGGCCATTTGAAGATATAATTTCCATAAAACACCTTAGTGTTTGTTACCCCCTAATATGTAGGGGTGAATTGATGTTCATATTTTTATATCGTTTGTGTATGAATTTTAGTGTTCAGACTTTGTTGTTTTGACTCTTGAGAGGTGTTAACAATTTTCAGTTTTCTAGTTGTTAGGGTTTAGTTTCTTAGTGCAAATGTGTGCACCATGTGCTGAAAATTTAACACAAGCATTGAACAAGGTTTCTAAAAGTTGAACATAGAACCTACAGTGAAAGTATTGGAGTAATCCTTCAAATCGAAGCCCTAATGATAATGCAGACATAAAACCCCTTGACATTAAAAGCTACAGGTCAGCCATGGTTGAAAACTACAGGAAATCCATCTTCTCCCTGCTACAAATACCCCCACATTGGCATCGATGAAGCTAAGTTGAAGAGAAAATTTCATGCTTGTCTGTATTTATTGTATTGTTACTGACTCAAAAACTGAAGGTAGTTTTGTAGAATGCATTTTTTTTTTAATTCGAAACCTATTTGTATTTTGAAGAAGCACATAAAACCCCTTTGATTTTATAAATATCTAACAAACTATAAACCCCATTGGACAGAAATATGTTATTTTTATCTTTTCCTTAGATTTATTTATTTGATTCCTTGTTTGGTGTTTCCTTCCTCTTAATGAACATAGGTGATTTAGTGTTCTATGGATGCATGAGAAGTCTCTCTTATTCTTATGTTAGACATAAACTGTTTCCCTTTGGCAAAAGCTTCTTCTTCTTCTGGTAATAAGGTTGTATATTAATTATTACTATTAATTTCCCATCTTCAATTTACATGTGTATGGAAGTTAGTGTGAATTCCAATAGTAGCTGACATGATTAATCCAATTGTCTTCATATGAGCTTGTTTCATGTTTTACCACATCTATAAATGTTAGGTAGCTTACCATAAACATTGAGTGCATGGGTCTACATAATTTAAGATAGGTTGACTGTTTTTAAGCTGACATTAATAGTTCCATCATTCATTAGTTACACTAATGGACACTAATAAATAGCTCAACTTTTTTTTTCTCTTTTGCTATCTATGTGCCTTTCTGGAAAAAAAATTTCTATTTTTGGTGCATGACTATACAATTTTGGAATCTGTATTAACTTTGTAGATTATCAATTACTGCACAAATTTTGCTGTTGTATAAGTATTTTGCAGTTATAATTATGAACAAGTACTTCAAATAGTTTGTATTATATAATTGTTAGAATAATCATGATCTATTGGAACAATTGAATAAAGGAGAATTCTACAAGTGATGACGTGAATTTGTTCTTTATGTTGTCAGTATCTTTTCCCATGACAAGAACCAGCAAACACTTCTATAGAAAAGAAATTGAGATGCTTGTTGGAGCATCTGGAAAGCTTCAGCTATTGGAAAAGATCATAATCGATTTTGTACTAATTAAGTCTGAATTTTCATTTCATTATAATGAATTTTAGGAATCTACAAGGCCTGCATATTTTAAACCCTCAAGTCTTGTATTTGCTCTCTGTATCTCATCGTTTTAGCATGTTGTGGATGCAGCTGCTTCCACGATTGAAACAAGGTGGACATCGTGTGCTACTCTTCTCGCAAATGACAAAGATGCTTGATATACTAGAAGAAATTTTGAACTTTCTAGGATTTGTATATTGTCGGTAAGTACAAAATTGTCCAAACGCTGGTTCTTATGATTAGAAAACAAAGAAATTTTGAGCAAGAAGTTTGATTTTGACAAATAATGGAATATGCTTCTATTTCCATCTACTATTGATTTTGAACTCTGTCTTCACTCTGTCAAATTCCTTTGGTATGAAATACATATAACTTTTGGCCTTTTCTCTCATGCATGTATCTGCTTGAGATACTTTGTGATGTTTGCTCGATAAAGAACTAATAGAAGCAAAAATGAAAAATCACATCGTTCATCTGCAGATTTTTTTTTACCAATTGAAGAGGGAATTTTCTAACTATTATACAATTTGGATCCATTTTGGTAGTATATTGATCTGTTTGGTTGTGATTTGATCGATTTTGGTTGTATATATATTTATATATACAAAGAAAAAAGCACAAAAGCATCTTCAAGAATTGTGCTCTCCTGGGGAGACTAATCAACAAATTTATGAAGGATCAATATAACAGCAAAAGTTCTTTGTGGAGGCCCTGATAAACTTTTCTTACATCAAGAATAATGTTGCATGTAGCAACCAAGTCATTGTTTCCATAAGCATAACTACATCGCTTTTCTTGAAAGAGTATGTAACCTATTAGTAGACTGAATGCATCAAAAGCAGCGATGCTGATTAGGAGAAAATTGAGGCCTATAAATTAGATAAACTTGGCATAGATTAAATGCTAAATTCAGTGCTAAGACTAAGAAAAAAGCAGAGTTTTAAAAACAGAGAACAACACTTTCAAATCAGGAATCAAAGCACTGCTTTTGAGGAGAAAGTAGAGGATAAAGATAGCATAAAATCATTATGAAACCAAAAAACACCAGCGTTATTATGGAGAGAAAAAACCAATCTAGTTTTACACCAACAATAGCATTTTTTTGCATCCAATTTCAGCATTAGGAGAGATCAAATTCACTCTAAACTACTGTTGCTTCAAGACAAATCTGTAATCAGCCTATTTCTAAAGTTAGCAGTGCACTTTGGAGAGAAAATTGCTAGCTTTATGGGGAGCAAAAATCAATCTATTTTTACACCAAAATAGCAATGCTTTTGGCATCCATTTTCAGCCCTAGGAGAGATAGAATTCATCCTAAAGCTAGTGCTGCTTCAAGACAAATTACAGTCTATTTTTACAGTCGAATTCATCAGTCTATTTTTACAGCTAGCATTGCTCTCTGGAGAGAGGCTTCACTCCACCTTATCTTTTTCTTTGGTCAAAATGCTTCCACTGAACATGAGCAAGAAGCAACTATTCGATAGGACAAGTTATATATATATTAAAAATATAGACATTTAGATCCAAATTTTTACAAATATTCAATAGAAATCAGAATCAATGCACATTTAACATTAGTAATTACACATTTACAAATCAGTAATCACAATGAGATTATAAGACACATAGATAACTCATGATACTCATGATAGCCATAGGACAAGATGTCAATACTCAGGAGTCAGAACCATATTTCTCATTAAGTCATCAAAATTAGAATGTATTCCATAGATGTCGGAATGCCATTGGAAAATGCCAAAAACATTCTTATGGTAATAAGGTTGTACATTAGATATTACTATTCATTTCCCATCCTTAGGATCCATGCTTATGAATGTTGGTGCAAATTATGATAGTAACACACATGCTTAATCTAATAGTCGTTGTGTGAGATTGTTTCACAACTTCTATAAATTTAAGGCAACTTACTATAACTGTTGAGTGTGGGTCCATAGAATTTAAGATAGGTGGACAGTTTGTAAGAATACCACCATTTGGACCATATCTTGGGCAAAATTTTGACCATTTTTACAAGTTGGTTAAATTATTACTTCTTGCTTTTCATATTTTTCTTAGGCATAGGAACCCTACTAATTGAAGATGTTGTGAGTTGCAGGTTTTACTTGATTGTGGAGCTGTGCAAGAATATGCTTTTACTATTGATTGGCTTGCATCCTTAGAGAAGGTGTTGTTATTTGCTTATGTCCATTGAGAGCATGTTGTGAATAATATATATTTGTAATTTCCAAAATATCTATCACTACTAGTATTTTATTAAGATGTTTTCTGGATCATATTGATTTTTAACCTTCCAAGTAATTGCAATAAAAGTGAATGTATGGAAACAGGAGATTTGATTGTGAAAAATACTTAGTGCACCCAGTTTGTAGTTTATATTTTTAATATATGAAGCAGTTTCTTTTGAGATTTCATATGTTGAGGTTTCTTTACTTGGTGAATCTTGCAAACTTAATGCTGCAGGCCTGTTAATGTCAGCCATATTGGATTTAGTTACATGGTCCATGGATTATGAGATTGTTACCCTTCTATTGAGGATTTGAATGACAGTTAAAACAATAACTTGGATTTAGTAACATGTTCCGTGGACTATGAACTAATGACCCTTCAACTGAGGGTTCAGGATTTACTATTGGAAAAGATAGTTTCCTCGCCTTTTGTTTGATTTGGTGAGATATTTTATATTTATAAGAGAGATTCTTGGAGGGTTTTATCCATTAGGACCAAGTGTTAATTCACGATGCCTGTATGATCCAATATACAATTATAGAGAGACATTTATGTATCCAAATGTGGAAACTGTTTGGGAATCATACCGTGTAGGAACCTTAATTTAGAAAACCTTATAAAGGATTGATATGGATATGAAGAACCCATAGGTTTCTTACTACCTCCAGTTTCGGTTTCTTCTTTTTGGATCAATGTGTCTACTTCGACACATTCCTCATTTCCCTTAACTGACTTCTTGTCATTATCAAAGCATTTAGTATATGATTTTTCATCTGCAGAAATATTGTATGCATCATAACATATCACACTCAAGCATATCATACTTGGAACATATTTTCATAACATAAAGGACTTGTTTCCATTGGCACTTGGAATGGATTGCAACCAGAAGCAATGACCCTTTTCTGGGCATATTTTTGTGACAGATTGGTGAGTTTGTAGGACTGTATAGAAAACTTGGAGGAAACCAAAGCTGAAGATAATCTCAGCACTCCCATAAATCCACATTTGAAATTTATATAGCAGCCCTTCTAACAACACAAATCTTCAATCATAGAGTCACATTGTTAAATACACTATTATATGGTCTCACCCAAAAACCCGTTTTCCCTATTTCTTGGTGATTTCTTGTTTCATTATCATTTCTCATTTTTAGTAGCATGTGGGAAGGGGAGATTCAATTGTAGTTATAGTACATGGAAGTTAGGGGGTTACAATTGGATTTAGATCACATAAAAGAAATCGAGCTAGTAATAGTGTGCTCATTTCTATCATTTACATGGTTCCTCTGAATATGGTTTACCTTTTATGATTCTATGATCATAACTGATGCTTACTCAAGGAGAAATACCTTCAAAGTTTCACTTACTTTATACAAGCCTTTTTGCAACTTTAATGATTTTTTTTCTTTCATTTTTATGATTAATTACAGTAACTGTGGTAGCTTGATAGATGCTTTATTTCTTTTGCATGATTAATCTTTGTGTGTTTATGTTTCTGGTTGCTATTCTTTCAACTTAGAATTGGACCACTATGCCCAAACTTTGATTCATTTTTCTAAAATGTTATGTTTTGAAATTGTTTATCTAGAGAACCGTGATAAAACTAGCTCCTAGGATTTTGGTGTCTTATCATTAACTAATATTTTGTAAAGGCTATTGTTGTTGGTGTGTCTAGTTTAAGTTCTTGTGTTGGCTCTATTGTGGTGATACCATGATACTGATACTTGTGTTCATAGTTTTTCTAACCTTTAAAAATTTAAACAGTTTCTATAAGACACTTTCTCAATGCAAAATTATTTTTTGAGAAACCATGATTTCTGTTTTCCTTTAAGTACTGTTAGAACTAGGCTTAAAGTCTATCCAATGAAGACGATTTTAATGACACATGAGAACTCTTCTTCTATTTTTATTTTTAAGGGGTTAAGGCCCTTTGGAAGGAACTGAGCTCTTCACATCTTGTTTTTTGGTCAAGGGGAAACATACTTAGTGCCCAGTAAAATTCCCTTCGAAAGGAACTGAGCTCTTCACAACGTTTTTTTGGTCAAGGGGAAAAATACTTAGTGCCCAATAAAATGCCTATTGACAAACACGATGTCCTCAAAATATGTTTTTAACTCATCTACATTTTTGAAGTACTATCATTTTGATCAGCGCTCTGACATATAGTTCATAACTTGTTTTTCACATCTTGGAAGCATCTTCAAGTTGATCAAATTCAAAGGAGATGAGAGTGGGGAATAGAATCCCAAGGGGAATAATACACTAATTTCCAAATTGTCGAAACTCAGGCCATTTATGGCATCAACGAGCTTAGGGCATAGTGGAGGTGTGGGAAGCTCAAGGACAATCAATAGGTTGAAAAGGCCAGTGAACAATGTTGATTGGATTGGTAGAGAGATGCTTGAGATGAGGATAAGAACAAAAAAATGGATGTTGATGATGAGAAAGTAAGCTAATATTTTTTTTTGTTTCAAGAGAAATATTTTCATTTGAAGCAAGAAATGAAAGGAGGCATTTATTGTATGCTTGTTTCCTGTTTTCATGGAAGGACTTTTTATACATGGTTCTTCCCTGACATGTCAATGTAAATCAATTGCAAGATATTGAGCCAGCTATTGTTGATGGTATGGGTGCAGAGTTAGGACACATCATAGCTACAACCATAGGTGGTAGAAATGGCCAGCCTAAACAGGTTTACCCATATTGTGTTCACAGTGAGAATTCATTAGGTCACAACCAAGAATATAAGTGGATAGTTTATTTATGGAAATTTTTTCCAATTGTTTATTTATTCTTTTATTGACTTGACAGACCATCAATTACATTGCGGAACATGTGGTTGAAACAGGGTCTTTTGGCGTTGTCTTTCAGGTCATAATTGAATTCTTTGTAGAATGCATGTGGGGTATCATGTCAATATACTAGGTATAAATATAAGGGGGTATAAAAAATGTAAATGAAAAAACGGATACATGCAATACATAGTGAAAATAGGGGTTTTTTTTTAAATTGGGAAGGCATATTGGGAGGGGGTTAAAAAAAATGATTTTTGGGGGTATTTTCCAAAATAGGGGGATTGTTTCATATGCGACAAATGAACGTGCTATGGCATGGTTTCACTAAGTGAATACCCCATGTTGAAGATGAGGAGACATATGTGCAAATAAAAGATAAATTACAATAGCAAAATTTGGAAAAGAGGTATGAAGGTTATCATTGTGGAAATTAAGGCCAGCAATAGATTAATTTTACTCACAACAATTAACAATTGATCATGCAAAATCACTCACAAAAGAGACTGAAAATGGAGCTGTAACACTAAACTGTATTTTGTAAGTGTACAATAGCCAACCCTGTAATAACATAGGCTACTGAATAAATAGAATACATCAGGAAATCGAATGCATGAGGAAGCATCCAAATCTAGCATAAAGCAGGCTTACCAAAAATAAGCAAATCCCCCATAGGTGTAAAAAGCTGATCCCAAATATGTCATGGAGCTCACGAATTGGCAAGGGCGCATGGGAAAGCTAATGAGTGATGAAATGGCAGCTCATACATGCTTTTACATGGAGAAAAGAGTGTAGGATGAAGAGGACAAAAAACTAGTTCACCTCACCTAGTCTAGCTTTCCTATGTGCCTTAAAACACTGAAAAAGAAGGCAATAAAGCAGAAAAAGTAGATAGGAGCCTAGGAGGCCAGGAATAAAGCAGATTTGATTCCTAAGGCTTTCCCAAGCGCTACATGAGTCAAATATGGCAAGTTTTACCTCTATGGATAGGCAAATAGCAACTTGCACAAGGTGGGACACATGAACTAGGCAAATAAGACAAAAATAAATTAATTAATGTCTAAGTGGGTAAACTATGGGTTGATTATTCTAACACCCCCCCTTAAGCCTGACTTTATGAGTAATATATCAAAAATATAGGGCCTAGCAACAAGGCTTAGTCACCCTTTACATACTGCATGTCCAAATAAACAAGGAAAGAGGCAAAACCAACTTGGGAAAATCCTCCCTTAAACATGGACTGTAAAAAAAAATTGTAGAATCTTGTCTTCACTTATGCTTTCACAGCATGATCAACAATCCCCAGTAGTGATTTGAGATTGCTAAAGGTCTTCTCACAAAATGCTTTGGTGAAGATATTAGCTACTTGTTCTGAAGATGAACAGAAGAGTAGGTGAATGGTGCCATCATGCACAAGTTCTCTGATGTAGTGCATATGGATCTCAATGTGTCTGGTTCTTTGCTTCTGAACTGGATCCTTGCAGATTCGAATGGTACTCTGGTTATCACAGTAGATGGTAGTTGAGTACTCAGGTTCGAAACCACACTCTCCAAGTAAACCCTGCAACCATAAACATTGAGTTGCTACATTAACAACTCCTCTGTACTCTGCTTCTGTAGATGAGAGTGCAATGGCACTCTGTTTCTTGCTTGACCAGATGATTGGCCCTTCTGCAAGCATGAACACATATCCTGAAGTGGACTTTCTGTCTGTGCTATCACCTGCCCAATCAGTGTCAGTAAATCCAATCAACTCAAGATCAGATTTTGCCTTATAGAAGATCCCATGTGTCCTTGTTCCCTGAACAAAGTTTAGGATCCTTTTGGCTGATTTCCAATGGATCTCTTGAGGCTGATCCATGAATCTAGAAGCCACACTTACTACATAACAAATATCAAGTTGAGTATGTGTCAAATATAACAAAGAGCCAATCAATTGCCTATACAGTGTATTGTTTACCATCGGTGAAGAATCAGCTTCTTCCAGCTTTACCCCTGAAAGGAAAGGAGTTTTGCTTGCTTTGCAATCCTTCATTTTGAATTTGTTCAGCAATTCCAAGGCATATTTGGACTGGTGCACCTTGATTCCAGCTTTGGTTTGAGAGATCTCAAGCCCCAAAAATTGACTTAAGAGCCCCAAATCTATCATGGAGAAGGCTTGGTTCATAGCTCCTTTTAAGGAAGCAATCTCAGCCCGTGAGCTTCCTGTAATGAGGAGGTCATCAACATATAACACAATGATCATTAATGAACCATTAACTAACTTCAAATAGATATTTGGATCTGATTTTCACTGAACAAAATTCAGTGATAGCAAGAAGCTATCAATCTTGGCATACCAAGCCCTGGGGGCTTGCTTTAGCCCATACAATGACTTTCTCAACCTACACACAAGAGAAGGGTTAGTAGAAAAACCTTGAGGCTGCTGCATATATATCTCCTCAGTGAGATCTCCATTCAGAAAGGCACATTTTGCATCCATGTGATGTACCTCCCATTGCCTTGAGGCTGCAATGGCTAGAGATAGCCTGATGGAGTCCATTTTTTCCACTGGGGAAAAGGTCTCATTGTAATCTATGCCATGAACCTATGAGTAGCCCTTAGATACCAATCTGGCCTTGTGCTTCAGTGGTGAACCATCAGCAGCAAATTTGGTCTTATAGACCCACTTACACTGTACTAGTTTTCTCCCTGGGGGAAGATCCACTAGCTCCCATGTGTTGCTCTTCTGGAGTGAGATGAAATCCTCCTTCATGGATGTTTGCCATCTTGGATCTCCTACTGCTTCTTCATATGTTTGAGGATCAGACTCCACCATAAAATAGCATTTTTCAGCAAACATAGGATCCTTCATGCACAAACCACACTCAAATTGAGATCTAGTCCTCCTTGGGTCATTGGGATCCCCAGCTAGCTCACCTGCTGCATGTAGTGTCTTGGATGCCCATTTTGGCCTTGTGGGTCTGTTAGGGTCTGAAATAAACTCATCTCCATTAGACAAATCAGAATCAGCATGTTCAACAAACTCTTTACTTACTTCTTGAGGTTCAGGTGGTGAAGAGGCTTCACCAACTTCCACTTCTGCAAGGGGTTCTTCTTCAAACTGAACACACCTTTCGATGAAGGATTTATTTGTGCTCAAATTTATCAACTTGTACCCTTTTGAATCTTCAGAGTATCCAACAAAAAGACACTCTTGGCTTTGGGGCTGCAAAGCCTTCCTCTTCTCTATCGGGATTCTAGCCCATGCCTTTGAGCCAAAAATCCTGAAATGGGTCACATCTGGCTTGTGCCCACTCCATGCTTCGAAGGGAGTCATACCATCAAGCTGTTTGTGAGGCACCCTATTCTAGATATAGGCTGCACAGTTGATAGCTTCGGCCCAGTACTTTGGTGGCAAAGTTTTGGCCTCCATCATGCATGTTGCCATCTCCTTCAGTGATCTGTTCTTCCTCTCAGCAACACCATTTTGCTGTGGTGTGTAAGGGATAGAATACTGCATCTGAATACCTACATATGCACAATAGTTAATAAAATTAGACTTGACATACTCACCACCTTTGTCATATTTA